>WUAP02166451.1:0-24292 GCA_015163945.2 Stichodactyla helianthus | reverse complement strand
ATGTGGAATTAAAGGCGACCGAATAATTCAAATCGATGATTTTCTTTTCAATTTTCTCTAGTCTTCGTATGTCTTTTATTGTGTTATCATCACAAAGAGACAGGTAAAAACTACATTAATATATATATATATATATATATATATATTTATACAATAATATAAAGCAAATACTTAGTGTTACTTTTTTAGACAAAGAAGTGAATTTCCACCCAACATGGACAAGATGTAACGAATTGTCTACGGTACGATGCTGAAGAAGTATTTCCCCAGCCTTTCGCAAAACTTACTCTAACACTTTGTGGTACAGAACGTTCTACATCGTCACCGTATGACTGGCAAGTTCGGGGACTTTCCACATAATCAAAGATTTTTAGCGAATATCCCGGAGGTACCTTATGCACAATCGTATTATGTCTACACGTGAATTCAGAATTCCTTTCAGAGAGAGTCGGTCCATTGGCAAAAAGCGAGAAATCACTTCTGTTATACATCCAAATTCCGTCCTCTTCCCGTGAAAGTTGAAGTCCAAATCCAATATGATTTCTTACTCGTTTTGTTATGTCTGGCGCTGTAGAATCTCGGTTCAGAGCGGCCAAACACATCCCTTTCGCCTTGTTTGATACTGGTAGAGATTCGAATATATTTAGAACGTTATGGTGTTGATATTGATGGTATAGTGGCCCTATACGATCGTTATGTTCCCAATACGCCACACAACACCAAGAACGTCTCGGCCATTCTTTAGACTTTACGTAGTGTTCTAGAAAATAAATGTGAAGTAGAGGAAATATTCCCAATCGTAAAAAAGAAATTATATATATAATAAGAAAAAATATACGAAGAAAAACATTTGATTTGCCACTGCAAGAGCTTCCCAAGAAAAACTCAATTTGACGATCGCAAATCACTCGGGGTATAAATCTGCACCACTTTTATTAATGACACCTTTTAAAAAGAAATAGTTTTAACTATTTCTTGTTTAAAAAAAGAAAGGCTACTTTCTGCGTACACGAGGTTATATCGTGTTTTACATACCTGACGGGGACAAAGGCTTAGAGGATATAGTTTGGTCCATCGATGTAGATGGCGCATAATTACTTACAAAACCTAAAGGCAAATACATTAAAATTTTACCATTGCACAGCGATGACAGATGAATTTTGTTCAGTGGTATGAATGCATACTTACCCGAGGAAGATTCGTCGATTTTTGATTCAATCTTGTCTTTAACTGAAATGCCTGTTTTAGATGGAAGTTCTTTCGAAGAAACAACAATCACAATAAAGAAAAGGTCGAGAGGACAACCATTCAGAGTTTATAATGATGTTCAAAATATCATACTCACCGATGTGTACCACTGCACTATAGTGGTAAGGATTGATACAAACTTTTTTGCTAGTAACATCATGACGTGAGCACACGGCAAGTGGTTTGAGTTCACTTGCATATTGTATACCGGGTTGTCTAAATGTTCGATATAAAATAACTTGTGGCTCGTGTATGATTCGTTTCCCGATTCTGTCAGCACACGGGTAGAATACACAGCTCGACACATCTCCTCCTCGCGACTCTAAAGCCTGTAATAAAAACCCCAACTCGCAAACCTTAAGTCGCTTGAGGATCGAGTTTGCCGTGTCTTTGAGTTCCGCTATTTTGTCGCCGTTTAAGACCGAGTATTTGAGAAGGTTTTGAATCAGAAGTGAAGTATTGTGAAGGTTGGCCACACTGAAGAAGTTGAACATATAACATTGGTACAAATTCACTGCTTTTATGAGTAGAGAAGTTGACAAAGCTTCTGAGTGTTGAAACCAACAGTGCAAGTGAGGAGAAGATGGGAAGTATTTTATGTCTAGACGAAGTATACAAGGCCTGCTGCATTCTAAATACCTTGCGAATCGACCATTGCACGTTGAAGGTTGCTTGCCGACAGGACATAGCAAAACAAGCTTGGTGATTGGCTATTTCCTTTGCACGTGGTCGTCTAGACATGTCGGCGTGTCGTGTGTGTCTGTAGCGTGCTATGAAAATACGAACTTTAATATCAAAAATCGCTCGCTGATTGGCTAGTGTAAAAGTAAACGGAAGTCAGCCCTTGACTTGGCCACAACGCTCATTGCAGTACGTTTTCTACTGTCTGAAAACTAATGTGGATTTCAAAAGATTTCACTTTTAGCACGTGCAAGTTAATTCAGACATATACAAGCACAATACTTACTCATATCCATAGAAGAATATTATACAAAGTATTTTGTGACAAGCAGTCTGCCAGATGCATTATCGTTTTTATCATCCCTGATATTATCACGTTTAGTACCTGAATTAGTAAAATTTTAAAATGGAAAAAGCCTTACTATCACGTGTTGCGGGTTAGAATTTGGTCGTTTCGCTTTTAGGCTCCATGACGCCTTATCTCTGTCATTTTATTTTTCATAATAACCATGGCCCAAGCTAGCAAGCTACTCTAGTATAATATTACATTTAATACATCAATCGACATCCAAATTTGGAGTGGGCGTGTAAATACAATCCTGATTTTGATTGGTTAGTTTTAGTGTGTTCAGGCTGTCAATCAAACCTGTCAGTCCAGTCCTCCCATTCTGTACTCGTTCTCTCGTCCTCAGTAAGGTCTTGACTTCAACCTTGTGCAAAGACTAAAGCACTGTTTGCTGCACAAAAATAAGTCTGAGCGCTTATTTCGGTTTCTCTTAACCGGTGTATTATGACGTCCTTGTTGCCTTTTACCCCTCCGGTAGTAAAGAGGTTACTTGGCTGGAAGAGAGGAGGCGACGAAGACGATAAATGGGCCGAGAAAGCTGTCAAGAGTTTAGTGAAGAAACTCAAGAAAACTGGCGGTTTGGAGGAATTAGAAAAGGCCATTACAAACCCTGGAGTTCCTACCAAATGCGTTACGATACCACGTAGTTTAGATGGGAGACTACAAGTATCACATCGCAAAGGGCTGCCTCATGTTATTTACTGTAGATTATGGCGATGGCCTGACTTACAGAGCCACCACGAATTAAGACCTATTGAAGCCTGTGACTACGCGTTTAACTTGAAGAAAGATGAAGTTTGTGTCAATCCTTTTCATTACCAGCGAGTAGAAACTCCAGGTAAGTGCTTTGATACACTACATTAAGCTTACTACAACTAACTTCGCTCATATTCTCAGATCACGGCATGAAAACTGCGTCTGTAGTTGTAGTCAGCGATAAAACACGAGTAGAGTTGCACTCTTTATTTATAAAAGCCATGCTTAAAAGCTAAATTAAAACTAGGAGGACGAGTGTGATATTTAAAACCTGTATCTCCCTACATTCTGTACATTTAAGCTTAATGTGCCTTTGGCATCTTTACTCTAATAAATAACAAGTCTTGTGTAGTGTTCCTCCACGGGGAGCGTTTCTTCTGCTTGTGTTTAATGTCTGCCTTAATATTCATTAACTGCCGTGTCTATAGTAAGTCAGTTGTTTCGATTCTTCTAACTATTTTACCTTTTAGTCTAGCGGTGTGTTTAGGAAATAATACGCTATTCTTAGTATCTGGTGCTCTTTTAGTTACTGATGTTTTGCGTTGCTGATACGTTTAATATAGTATTGATAATTATTGTCTTTGGCTTGCAATTCATCTTGACTCGATTCTTTTATGTTCTGGTTTTGTCGTTTTTTGTTCTTATCGAGGTCACTTTTACACACACCAGACACACGTTCCAGTGTTCTCTGTAAAAGGGAGTAGTGAATTTTGTTTAGGGTTTAAAAAGATTTGATTTTGTGCACAAAAGGGGAAAACTTAAGAGCACGGATGACTGCGTGTTCTGGCTGTGGTTTTACATTCGCCTCGTGTGCGTTCGATTGAACCAAGAAAGCGCGTATTCAACTCTTTCATAGCAAATTCCAGATTAATATATGTACATATTGTACATATTATTGATATAGACTGAAGATCATATTTATATACATTGACTGGGATCTGTGATCATTCGTTCGATTCATTGTAAAATGCCAATTTCTTCTTGCTTTGATGGACAAATAGATACTTAGCATTATACAAACTTTCTCATTGGATTATTACCAATATTGCTTTTAAATAATCTTTTGTGTTTGTATGAATATGGTTGTTGTTCTCGTTATGCATGTTTGTGTCTTTGGGCTTATTTTAACCACAAAACAACTTTTAGCTTGTATCTTATTATGGAAAAGGCTGTTTCGAATAGCCCAGTACTATCAGCGCATTCATGACCTTTAGGAATAAGTTGGACATTAGATCATAGGCTTGTTTAGCCTTGGTTTGATTGCTAGAATCGACTTAATAAGAAGATGCTACACAACAATTTGTCAGAAGAGTGATTTAAAGAAATCACACATACAACTGTGATATTACTGACATACTGGTTTGTTATGCATCAGTAAGAGATAAATAAATTAGAACATGGTTTAAAAGCATGACTAATGCGTGGAGTTGTTCCAATAACACTATCTTTTTGATACTGATATTTAGTTTGTGTAGGACTCAATCTACAGATATATTTTCAAGTGTAGGATTGTTGAATATTCACAAGCTTAGCCAGTAAAATGTTAACTGATGTAGATAGACCTGATTGGTTGACTCTTATCAGTGTAACTACAAAGCAATCTAGAGAGCCACGTCATTTGTCAGTTGCTGTCAACACCTGCCCCTCCAAAAAGAAAGAAACTAAAGCTATCTGGTCATGCATTAATAATATCTGGTCTTGGTACTCCGCAATAAATTATATTCCAAAATCACTGAAATAAAAACACCAGAGATTTCTAAAATCATGCCATGTTGTGTTTTGAAACAGTCAGCCAGTAAAGTTATGTTTTGTGATGAATTTAAAAAAATATTATTGACATGCAAAGTAGGCAAGCATAGTTATCAAATGTACACTAATAAAAATAAACTGAAGCTGTAGTGTAATATGGACATTAAAGAAGAAGAGCATGAACATACAACAAGAACTGTAAATAAATTAGCTTATTAGTATTGTCATTATTATTATTCGATATGTTTATATTAATTTTGTATACATGTACATCTGTGCTGATAAAGCTATGGAAGCTGTAAAGGAATTATACAATGGTTATGCTGTACCTTGGTAATAGATTAGGGTGACATGGGTGGCTTAGCAGTATAACGTCCCACCTCTCACCACTTTGAGTTCAATGGGTTGAGTCGCTGGTTTGAGCCCTGCAGATGCCATGTGTGTAGAGTTTGTTAGATGTGTTGTACTCTCCCTTGTCAAAAGGTTTTTCTTTGGGTTCTCTGGTTTTCCTCCCTCCATAAAAATCAACATGTGAGCTGAGAGTTGTATGCGTAAAACAGTTATTGCCATTCTCAACATTCTGCAAACCCAGACATTTCAGCAGCTTGTTGTGAAATTGGTTTTTGGATGCCCTTAATCAAAAATAATCAGTTTGTATAGCTTTTATATTTTTGACTGGTTGGCAGTGGAAAACCAAATTCCAAGAGGCAGCTTGCAATTGCCGAGTTTGCAGAATATTGAGAATTGCAGAAATGTAGTGGTAGTGTAGGTGATAGTGCCCCTAATTAATGTGAATAGAGGTAGAATGACTAGGCACTTAAATTAAGATATTTATTTATTTTATCATTAGATACAGTAGGTCAGGATCAGTTGTTGTTCTAGATACCAATTCATGTGTCAAGTATCTAATTTTATTCTTTTGCTATAAATTTCAGTTTTACCTGCAGTACTGGTTCCTCGTCAAACAATAGATACACCTCATGAATTGCATGCGTTACCTGAGTACACAAGACCTGAAAATATGTCCTTTCCTACTCAAGAACCAACGAATTCTTTTCAACTACCAGGTATACAAGTTTGAAGTTTCTTTACAGATAACCAGCCTACTTTCCAATATATCATTGCTCATTGCAGTATACAGTTTTTCCTGAATCCTTTAATGGATTAAAAAACTTTTACCACTGTATTCAATGCTATGCGCTGGTTGAGACAACAGTCGCGACAAAGTATTTGGCAATAGACTGTCGTCAATCAAAAATGATATAAATAGTTATAGTACATATTTTTGATTGAGGGCAGTCTATTGCCAAATTCCTTGTCATGACTGTTGTCTCGACCAGCGTGTAGCATTGAATACAGTGGTTAACTGAATGATATTATATTTAGAAACACCCACAGGAGGGTACATGTCAGAAGATGCTTGTTCAGATATGTCTGGTGATCAGCAGCAAAATATGCAAACAGGTAGAGTTTGTAAATTTGTTATATGTTGATCTTATAACAAATGATGCAAGAATATTGGCACATCTTGATGATGTTATTGATGTTTTTGAATTTTGTTAAACTCTGACAGCTGTTTTCATATAATGTTTTAATACAGATCAACAGCTTTCGCCAGCTCCAGAAGCTCCTCTTATAGGTAAGCATGCACACCCTAATGGTAAGGATTGATTTGTTATCTAAACCCTAATCATTTGACTGTTTGCATCTATTGTAGATGCACAGCCAATTCAGTATACAGAGCCAACATTTTGGTGTTCTATTTCCTACTATGAAATGAACACAAGAGTAGGTGAGACATTTCAAGCATCTCAGCCAAGTTTGACAGTAGATGGATTCACCGACCCTTCAAGTTCTGACAGGTTTTGCCTTGGATTGCTGTCAAACATCAATAGAAATCCACCCATTGAGATGACAAGAAAACATATTGGTAAAGGAGTGCGTCTGTACTATATTGGAGGAGAGGTTTTTGCAGAGTGCCTAAGTGACAGTAGCATTTTTGTACAAAGTCCTAACTGTAATCAGAGATATAACTGGCATCCAGCTACTGTCTGCAAAATCCCCCCTGGATGTAACCTTAAAATATTCAACAACCAAGAGTTTGCACAGCTTCTTTCACAGTCGGTCAATCAAGGATTTGAAGCAGTTTATGCACTAACCAGGATGTGTACCATTCGTATGTCTTTTGTTAAAGGCTGGGGTGCAGAATATCGCAGACAAACAGTTACAAGCACTCCTTGTTGGATTGAACTACATCTAAATGGTCCTTTGCAATGGCTAGATAAGGTCTTGACGCAGATGGGCTCTCCCTCTGCTCCTTGTTCATCAATGTCTTAGTCCTGAGAGTGCAGGAAGGGTTAAAGGCCTACATTGTATTTTCTGTCAAAATTGTTGTATATTTTATCATGAGAAGCACAAGTCATTCTCACTCAGCCCTATCAAATATTTTTTGAAAAGTACTTGCTGCTTTACATAATTCAGAAGTAGGGTGTTATGTCTAGAACAGTTTGATTCACTCCTAGTTGTGGTTTTTGCTGTTCATTTCAGTTTGAAACACTAAGAAATAAGTGAGGATGATATTTAATATGGTAACGCCACACACGATATACAGTATATAGATGTATCATAGCAGATATGTGGGTTTGTTGTCTGAATCACAGTAGTGGTTTGACTAACCAAGGCTTGCTAGCTTCTTTTGCTTGAGTACTTTGGTATTTTCCTTAGTGTATTTTGGGCACCCCATGCTAGAGTACCTTGATGTTTTGTGTACCTGAAGCTAGAGAGTACCTTGGTGTTGTGTACAGATAGTTATGGTACCTTTTATTAACAGTATTGCTATCACTGACCAAGTGTCCTTTCAAAACTCAGTTAGAAAAAGTTAGAAGTAATTTTTATTATTTCTAAGGGCATTATATGTTGTTATAGTGTATTCAAGCCTAACTCTTTCAAAAGACAGGTAATAAAGTATTGGCTACTTTGAGCTGATATCATGGCTAATTTCAAATACATGTCAACTGGTATGCCATTGTATTTTGTTTATTAAGAACACAAGAAAGTGTTTTGTACTTTTTTCAAGATAAAAATGAAGTTTAGAATTTTAATAAATTAACCTTTGTCAGATGTGGAGACTATGTTGTGACATCAGTACTGTACTGGATTTGATTTCTTGTTCTTTCAATACTTTAGTCTTTTGAGAGTACAATCATATTTACAATGGAGATGCTATCATTGTTTTAATCATTAATGATGTGTTCATATCTAGAGTATTGATGTGTAATAAGATATTTACTACTAGATGCTATAAAAATTAATGTCAATGATCTATTGATGGAAATTATCATTCCAACAATCTTATTGTATATCAAGTGTTGTTACAGTAGTTCAAGAGGTTAGTTATTTGTAGATTGTTAGGATCTAGCTATGGAAGCCATGTCAAAAGAAACATTTAAGTCTTTACAGTATACAGCTATTTCAAAAAGGTTGTCAGGGTGAATGGCAAATGGAGATCAGTGATTAGCAATTGCACTACGGAAAGGAACTGAAGCAATAAGAATTTCTTCATGTTCAGTTCCTTTTGGTCCTGCAATAGACCTTTTCAGCTTCGTTGTTTGTTTACCCATTTCAGACCACATGATGTCACTCTTGGGAATTAATTCTGTTATGTTGATAGGTTAACATTTTCATAATAAAAGAACGATTCCCAAGAGAATGCCACGTGGTCTGGGCAATTTGCATATGAGGCTGAAAAGGTCTATTGTCAATCACTGATCTCCATTTGCTGTTTGTCCCATCAACCCTTTTTGAGATACATGTAGCTGTATTTTCTATGAAGATACCTTGATGAACTAAGGCTGTAATTAACTGTAAAATATTTATGTAATTAGAATAGAATAGACTTTTGTGTGAATGCTGTTTGGAGGTTGTTTTTGTTTTGATATTCACATGTAAATACCTAAGTTAGCCTCAGTGCAGTTTAAGTGCAAGAGAGTATATAGTAGAATAGAGGATGAGATACAGTAAAGGGTAAGAAAATATTCATTTATTAGAAAGTAATTAGAGATTTTCACTTTTTTTTTTTTTTTTACTTTTTTCCCTATAAACAACCTCTAACCTATAAGAATTCATACATTTTTGTAATGTTGATCCAGGCATACAAACAATAGGAAATCTTTTGATTATATATGTTTCATACTGTTCAACATCTTCAGCAAGTATAGTGTAATTGAAATGTGTTGTAACAAAAATAAAGATCTTTGGTGAATCAATTTTAAAGGCTTGTTGTTATGGTAACTATCCTCAGGGGATAAGATGGAACTCTATCTACTACACTTCTCAGTTATGTTTGGAGTACAGAAGTTTTGTCAAAGTTTGAACAACTTGCTCCCAATACTTCTAAGGGCCATGGTGGATGGTGATAATTATTGCTTCTGGTTGGCTGATTTTGTTTGGGCTAAAATAAGCAGAGAAACCAATCCAGCCAATCAAAAGTGATCATTCTCATGGTCCATTACGGTAGTTGTCCTTATAGAAACATTTGGAGCAAGATGTTAAAACTGTAAACTGAGGAGGATAGTACCAGTATTCAATAAATATAGGTCATGCAGGCTGGTCAACTATTGAATGCACAAGATGTGGAAATATGGAAAAAATAGGCTTTTGTCCAATGATATATGGGTATAAGCCTGTTCAAAGGTTAAGAATCGTTTTCAGTACGTATGCGATTTTATCCAGAATTTCTCATCTTTTGTTTAAACCTACTTTTGTTTTAATATAATAAACAAAAGGTGAGAAATTCAGGATAAAATCGCACAAACGGATTCTTAGACTGAACTGGCTTACAGGAAAGGTGTTCCTATCATTTTGGCTATTTACCAATTTCTCAAGCTAACAGGAAATCTAGGGTCAAAGGATAACATACAAGTTGTTCCCATGATAAATATATGGAATCTATGAAAAAGGAAAGACACTGGTTTTTGTGGCAAGAGCTTTACTGCATGGAAAAAAGATAATTTCATACACAGATTTTTATTGTTAATATACTGGTAAATATTATGGACCTTGTTTCTCACTAATTGGTTTAATAAGAAATGGCTGTCACATATTACCCATTGGTTGCATTCAAAAAATTCTTTCTCTTCAAAGGTTATGCCATAATATGTAAGTAATAGAAAAAAATATTTACTATAAACCTTTCCTGAAATTTGCTCGGATGATTATGAAACAATGGTTCAAATGAACTTGACTTTTTTGTTTATCAAGGACAACTTCAACTTGAAATCATTTTTTTTAGCAAATTTATAGCAATATCAAAATGTGGTTTAGTTGATATTTTTTGATTCTTAGAGTGCACGCCATACATCCTTCAAACAATTACAACATATTTTGAGTGTAATAGTATTGAGTTATTAACTAATACCATTTAGTTACGTGTGAAAACTGTAAAGCCTCCTAGTCTCATGTCAAATACGCGAAAGCCTCAAAAACACAACTATATAGTTATTGACCAACTAAGAATTCACTCAAGCATGAAAGATCACTAGGAGTACATTGCTTTTGTTCTCACCACTCTGCCTGAATATGTGTCATTTGTTACAAAATAAAGGTAATTACTTTCTACTTTTTTGTTTTGTTTCATGGATATATGGTGTGCACTCTAGTAATAACCCTTGAAAATATTCTTTTCATTTTTAGGTCAATGACACCCAAAGGGGTCCTGTGGTTTCATGCTTTGCCGTTGGCATATTTGAGGTTGTATTACATTGGCAACCATTCAAGTCATATCTGGGTGGAATATTTGTATGTGCTGAGGGTTCCAATACATTAAAGATGATTTGTACACAAGTGACCAGACGTAAGGAATAAAAAATTCCTCTGGTTGCTCTTCCTCAATGTACTTGAATTTTAATTCTGGAAATTTCTAAAAATCAAGCAAAAAACTCTTGTTTATACACTAGTTTGCTTACATTATTTCAAGTTAAAAAATATTATTTTAACTGATGTGTAATAAGCAGGAAAAAGGCATAATATGATTGAAAAATCAAGATGATATAAATTGTTTGGTATGAGAGTTTTTCTGGATTATATGGTTAAATACCTTCAGTCTGTCTTTAGGCCATAGTAAAGTTCCTTGTTTAATAACATCTAATACTACAGCGACAGACAATGTCTGATCAGGATGTTGTTCTAGTCGTGCACTAAAAAATGCAAGAACCTATTTGGGGGGGCAACAATCAATCAATCAATCAATCAATCAATCCATCAACTGATGAGTTCTAGATCAGTGCTGATATAGGATTATTCTGGAATGCTCAGACTCAAGTGATTTACATGATCCAAGACCTCCCACTAGATTAGGTATTTTAGAATATGCCCCACATGTGGATGATCCCATGGCCAAACAGAGATCATTCCAGCTGATCCCACACAAGCAATGTACAAGAATCAAGCCAGAAGGACTTCAGACCTGTTAAACCTTTTTATTCAACAATTCACCTCACCGTATCAATGTTTTGAATTAGATCCTGGAAAGTTGAATGACTTCTGAACTGAGCAAACAATTCACGTCGGTGAAGCAAAGTGTAAACCAGGTTAGGATTGTGATGTAACGTATTGGTTACACAGGAATTAATGATTTCAAGAACCATGTGTATTACTTCTTCCAAAATAGCCAGATCTGCAAGCTATCATAAACAAGAAATAAATTAAGAATAAATGAAAATGAATGTGATAGTGTGAATGTTGACCTGCAATTGACCTGTAAATAACAAATGCATAGCATAGCAACAAGTTAGAATACCATCAAAACTGGGAATCTTGACTTACATAATCCGCTGACTCCTTCCCCTTGTCTTCCAAAGCCTCAGAGTTATCAACATTGTTTTTCATAGTATTTTTGGATGATTCTTCTATCATTTCCAATACTTTTGCATGTTTTTTAGACAACAGAGCATAGAGGCTAGCAACAACATTAAAAAATACATATTAATTGTTTTTATTGACTAGCTGATCAGTGATAATGTCAGCAGCTTACCTCACAATTCTCTGTGTCACATAGGGGTGAAGTGCATGAAACTGGGATGACATGTTGGCTAAAGTTGCAAGGCAATTTGTGTGTAAATACTTATCCTATAAGTGAAGAAAAAACAGTGATTACTATTATTGTAATAATAAAGTGATAATATTTAATATTTTCCTCCCTCTGGCCTGGCCATCTATTCCATTACCTAGAACATCCAGAAGCATGTGGGTGCCACACAACTAAGAAAGGTAATAATTTATTAAACCAGTCTGTGTACTTTACTAACCCTCATCTTGGTCATATTATATTGTATTGTTCTTAAGACCACAAGGACAAGTAAGCCTCCAAGAGTAATGTTAGATATTACTCTTTCAGTGTACCAAGGAATAGTTGATATTGTCTGTTGGTGAAATTATGCAGTTTACATTTGGTCAAATAATTAGGAAGTATGGGTGGTATAAACTTCCCTATAATCCATTGTTGATGGATCTCTGTTTTCTGTCTGCTACCTGGTCTTTCTATGATAGATGAAGCAGATTTAGATACCACTTAGGAACCTAGTGGTAATTGATCTATTGACTTCTATTGATTTCAATGGTGTGACAATACTTAAGTAATCACAGACTAAGCATGTTTTGGGGGAGTCAGGATGGCTTTGTGGTAAAACGCTCGGCTCTCACCTCTGAGGTCTGGGGTTCAAATCCCTGTCGCCCTATGTGAGCTGAGTTGGTTGGTTCTCTTTCTGACTCTGAGGGTTTTTCTGGTTGTCTGGTTTTTCCTCCCTCTTAAACCAACCCTAACTAATTCAAACTGGTTAGAGCTGACTGTTCCAGGGTCATTTATGGACTGCATGTGGCTGCCAGAGGTGCCTCCACATGCTCAGTTCAACCCTGCTGCACCACTTGCTGTAATTTGTGCTGGTGATTAGTGATAATGAGTTTTTTTAAGGAGATAACTAGTTTTGTACTCACTATTTCATGTACTGATTTGTTAAAATTCTCATTTTGACTGAGAATTAGTAGAATAATAAGAGACATGTAGATGTGATGTGCATTGTGGTCTTCAGCATTGTAAAGAAGCTTAAGAATGGGTAATACCTGTCATAGAAATAAACAAGTTCCATTGTTATGTAATTACCAACTGTATATAATTCCAATACCAGTCATCATTTTATATAGTTTTATACAGTCATTCCCAAAAACATAGTCCAAGTGAAGAGAGGTTTATATGACAATAAATTCATTAAGTACTCAATTTCAATTTGCATGTCATACAAAAGTACATGAATCAGAGGAGTCAACATTCAGAACAATGGGTAGTCATGCATTCATGTTGTCTGCGGTTTTACTCTTACTGTGCCTTCAATATAGTTCTGTTGGCCTTTCTGTGAATTGTGGTAGATGTGTAACTGAAAAAGGATCAAAGCTAACTAATTTCTTGAGCTGGAATAAGTTTGCTGATGTAATTACAGGGACTTTATTACTCCATTGGCAAGTATTGCTCAAGGATGAAGACAGCCAGATTTGCATAAGAGAGACTTGTTGGGATTGGCCTTTGTTTGATCTGGCTATAACAATGGTCATTATATCACCTTGATCAACAAGGTTTGTGTACACAAGGAAACCTAAACTTTCGAAATGCCGCGTTATATACTATTCAAATACAGTTGCCTCAAGAAGAGTTCTGTTATTGTGTGGTGATATTGAAGTCAATCCTGGCTGGGATACTACCTCATCTGTAACCAAGTTTCACCATATTACTGAGAGTAACTGGACGTCAGACGGAGCGTTAACTAATTCATACATTCCTGTATGTGTCTCTGAAAGAGTGGTCTGCATAGGAATATATCACGCAACTTAGCTAATTGTATTCAAATAAGCAGCATGGATCATCGCCTGAATCTTATAAGATCGAAAGTGTCTACTTGTTGCCGACTGCGAATACACAACACATATGCAAACATTTCCAACCTAATTGCTATTCCCCGCTCGCCTCTTACGACAGCTAAGCCCTGCAAGGCTTTTCACTTCAGTCTGTTTAATACAAGATCACTCAAAGAAAAAGCCGACCAAGTGAACAATTATATTGTTGACAATAAGGTGGACATAATGGCTATAACAGAGACTTGGCTCTCACATGGTGATGTGGACCGGGCTATTATCGGTAACACCATGCCCAGGGGCTGTGCTTTTAAGCACATCCCTAGGGCCACTAAGGGAGGTGGTGTGGCAGTGATCTTTAAGAAAACACTAAAGATAAAAATGAAAGCATCTAAAACGTTCAAGTCATTCAAATATATGGAAGTAACTTTACAATCTTCGTATATTTTGTCATAAAATATATTGACTACTTTATATTATTATACTTCATCGTCCACCACCGTCAAAAGAGAACAAACTGACATGTAGCATGTTCTACACTGAATTTACAAACTTTCTAGAGCAGTTATCTCCTGATTGTGGGTGTGGGGAGGTGCTTATAGCCAGAGACTTCAATTTCCATGTAGATAACCTCAATGATCTCCCTGCCAAGAAATTCCTTCAAATTATCCATTATTTTGACTATGACAAACATGTAGTCGGAGCAACACATGAGAAAAATCATACCCTGGATCTAACATTAACGAGATCTGGTGACAGGATCGTGGCTGGTACACCAACTATTGTAAACCCGCACCCGTCAGTTCACTATGCCGTCAATTGCAAGCTCTTACTAGAAAAACCACCTTTTCCTAGGAAACAAATAAGCTATCAAAAGATCAAGGATGTTGATCTTCATAAATTTAATAGTGATGTTGCTAATTCCGAGCTGCTGAATACATCCCAGCCTTCCTTGACTACTCAAGACCTTACTACCATTAGATATTCATGCTCCTGTGAAGACAAGAGCTATCCTGATATGACCTGTGACTCCATGGTTGACTTCTGAAATCTGTGAGCAGAAGATCGAGCAGCGGCGTCTAGAATGCAAATGGAGAGCAATTGGTCTGACTGTTGATAGGGCGATTTATGCACAGCAATGTCTTGTGGCTAATAAGTTGATATCTAGTTCAAAGGTGGCATATTACTCTGACCTTATCGATTCGTGTGGCTCAAACCAAAAGGAACTTTTTAAGGTTGCTGAAAGGCTCAACCAGGGGAGCATTGAAAAGCAATATCCTCCATCTCACTCTGCGGATTCTTTAGCAAAACAATTTGCTAACTATTTTGTCAATAAAATAGAAGCACTAAGGTGGATCTGCTATTCAAGAATACCAATTTCAATAACCCTATGCTGGTTTCTAGTTTGCCGAAATGTAAAGCCACACTACAATACTGTGAACCAGTGACATGTGAAAAACTGGCTTCAATGGTCAGGAAAATTTCTTCTAAGTCGTGTAGTCTTGATCCAGTGCCTGCGCATATTCTGAAGGGATGCCTTGATGTACTCCTTTCAGTCATTACTAGAATAGTGAACACCTCTCTAGAGAATGCTGACATGCCTGACTGCCTGAAAGCCGCTGTTCTTGAACCATGAATTAAGAAGTTATCCCTAGACACTGATGAGTCGATCGACAACAATGTCCCGTCTGACATCAGGTTATGGGATTGTTGAAAAAGCCCATGACTGGTTCAGATCATACCTAAACGGGAGGACACTGACAGTCGCTGTCTCTGGTGGTGTTTCAATGGTGCAGCCCTTTACCTCTGGTCTCCCTCAGGGGAGTGTGCTAGGCCCCATTCTTTTTTTAATGTATATGTCACCTCTAGGAGAGCTCATTAGACATCACAACATGGAGTACCATCTTTACGCTGATGACACTCAGCTCTATGTCACTTTCAATTCTTCTTGCCCGGATGAGCTCAGCATGGCCAAAAATCGGATGGAGATCTGTATCTGTGATATTGATGCATGGATGGCCCACAACACGCTTAAATTGGAGACGACCGAATTTATTGTTCTAAATGCACGACATTGTCCCACTCTCCCACTCAACAGTATTGATGTATGTGATGATGTTATTGAAAGATCTTCACATGTACACAACATTGGTGTGATGTTTGATTCATTTATGTCCATGGATCAACACATAATTGATACCTGCAAATCCTGTTTCTTCCATCTCAGGAATATTAGTTATATTAGGAAGTACCTTAATCAGCAATCAGCAGAAATTCTTGTTCATGCACTAATTTCATCAAGACTTCATTTTTGTAATTCTGTTATGTTTGGACTTCCTATTTACCTAATTGAGCACTTGCAGAAGGTACAAAATGCAACAGAGCGAGTAGTATCACTCACTCATAAGCACGACCACATCACACCAGTGCTTATTAATCTGCATTGGCTAACTGTTGAACAACAGATTATCTATAAAGTATTATTATTGACATATAAAGCACTTAATGACCTGGCTCCGCTCTATATTAAGGTTCTGTTTAATATTTATGTCCCTGGTCGAAATCTCCGTTCCTCGTCTAGTAAATGATTGGTCGTACCATCCTACAATCTGAAATTGTATGGCTTCATGGCATTCTCTTGCTCTTCACCTTTCCTCTGGAACTCGCTTCCTCAGGATATAAGACTCTCTCCATCCATTACATCTTTCAAACAAAAGTTAAAGACATACCTCTTTAAAAAAGCTTATAATTTATAATTGATTAGACTAGGTTAGATTCCCCTTCCCCCCACACCCCCTTTCTTTTTAGAATAATTTTTAGTACATCATATAGCTTAGGTTATGGAATTTTTAATTTAATGGTTGATATTTAGAATAATTTTTATTAGTATAATATATAAAATAATGAATAATTTTTGTAACTCATCTATTTTGTAAGACAATTTTTCATGTATTGTAAAGCATTATTGGGCAATGTTTTTGGAAATAGCGCTATAGAAGTAAATAAATATTATTATTTCATACTTGACACAGTTTTCTTTGTTATTCATCGAGATGTATCTGTGATACATCCCGATGAATACATTAATGAGGGATGTATCTATTTATTGACCCGGGATGTAACTAGTAACACCCCGGGCCAATTACTAGATACATCCCTTGAATTTGTAATGAGAAGTTCATTACAAACTCAACGTATCCGAGGCAGGATTGCAAAGCACGAAGAGACCACTTATTTAGCAGTCTATTGGTGAGAACTTGGCTTATTGTCAACCCCACCCTCCTGGCTCGAAAGTTTGCAAGCCCAAGAGTCATCAGGTGATCTCTTTGCATCCCCTCCTCCATGTGGGATGAGTCAAAGCATTCACTCTGACGTAATTATCATCTACACATGCTCTTATTGCTGAGAAAGACAATGAATGCATGAATATGTAAATATTATTGCACTGTTTCCTCTCGAGAATTGCCGTGTTGTGAAAACCTTCTCAAGTATGAAATAAGACACTTAAATACCTCGAACATCGACAATAAGCCTATACATCCCTCGGGCCTATGGCCCTCGGGATGTATATGGCTTATTGCCTCCGTTCTCAGTATTTAACTTTCACTTATTATTATTATTATTATTATTATTATTATTATTATTACATGATGGCATTGTAAACTGCAGTCTAAATTTTCTGCATGTGCATGTAATGCTGCATGTTTAAATTCCTATGTAGTTCCACATGCGCGAAAATAGAATATTCAGTGAGACACGTGACATTTATTGTCGTATAAACCCCTTTTCACTTGGACAACATTAACAACATTAATAGCAGTTTTTATAACTCAAATGGTTTTCCTGTAAAAACATGTATTATTATTATTATAACTACTCTGTCAAAGTCCATTTTCCCTGTGCTCTGATTGGACGAGAAGGTCATGTGAATGTGAACAAGTTTTGCTGCTTCCCTCAGTAACAGCTCTGAGCAGGAAAGAGTAGAATTTGTCACCAGAAATGCAGGCTTGGTTGACCTTTAAAGGTGCAAGTTTTAGCTCTATTCATTACTTATTTACTGTGACCTTGGGAAAGCACGTTTTGTGGTCCATCGAATGTCTTCTGACAGTCTCCAGATTACAAAACATATTGTTTCCCCTGGTAAGTTGTTAAATTGTCACTCATTCAAATAACCCATCAATACCTGAATCACTTACTAAATGTACATAGTTGCTACAAACACTTACTAGCTTATCAATATCTTTTCTTGGTAAAATAAAGGTTGATACATTAGGATTTCTGTGCAATAACAGGTAAAGTAACAATGTTGTTTGATCATTTTGAAGACCACTGTGAACAAAAAAAGCACAAAAAAGTACACTGATTAAACTGTAGAAAATGACCAAATGCCAATGCATTCATTTTTTATTACCTGCATAGAGTACAATATAGTTGGTCCATATTAACCTGGAATGAACCATCACTTGGATTGTCTTGTACAATATGACTGGCAACTGAATATTAAACATTAAAGTTATGAGACCATTTTAACTATACAGTCACATAAAACCCAATACTATGGATGTCAGTGAACTGACGAACCGAGACAAAAAACCCCCCACCATGATTACGTCTCTTAATGTCAACTGTCACACCTAAAATCATTGATATTTACCTCTACATTCCTTTGCAGTTTTCAAGAGAGAATACAGTAAGCATGCTTAGCAATTTTCCCACAAGAAAAATGCAAAGGAATGTAGAGGTAAACATCAATGTTTTTTGGCACAACAGTAGACATTATGGCAAGTAATCATGACTTGTTTTTTTTTCTCTGTTTCGCAGTTCACTGACATCCGTAGTAATCAAGGAGTGCTCAGCTTAAAAGTAAAAATACCTTTTGAGTCAGTAAAGCTAAAAAGTGATTGCCTGTATGGATTCAGTGTCCTTTTATCTTGTGTGCAGTGGTTGACAAGAACCAGTAAGAGAAGCAAGCTCTGGTTTGCTAGCAGTGAATCTGAATTTTGTTCTTCTGTGCTTGATGGACTTCCAAACCAAGACCAAAGACTTGCTGTAATAAAATGAAATGAAAAAAAAAAAAATGTTAATCAACTTGTTAATCAAATGCTCAGTGACTTCCATCTGTATATTAGCAAATAGGGATTGACATGAAAGATTCACATAAAGCACCAGTAAATGAAGTTAGTACATATAACATGAATAGTTTTCTTTCCAGTTCTGCTTACAAAGCCATCCAGAATTGGGAATCTATTGCAGATCCCAGAGTTATATTCTTTTTTTTGTGTGTACTTGTCAAACACTTTTTTAGTAGTAAGTTAGCCAAAAAAGCATACTGCATACTTATTTTACAACAGACCATGGCATTATGACGAGAACCAATGAGAGCTATTCACAATCTGTTGTCATGGTGACAGCAAATCAAAAACAGTGTACTATATACATATAGCTTTAATGATTTACACTTTCACACTTTACTGTATTAGACTTTGAAAGGCAAACATATCAGAGGTAAATATGACCGATGTTGCTGGAGCTCTGGATAAAATTTGCAGTGTTTTGAAATCAAAAGTGGCATTAGAAAATGTTTGGAAGCAAGAAGTCGAGATGATCCAGAAAGCTGCCAAGATGTTATTCATATCTAAATGGACTACAGGAAATGGAAAAGTGTTGTGGAAATTGCCCTAAGAAACTTAGATCTCTTGGAAATCAAACTACAACAAAAGTTGGACAACTTATGGATGGCTTTTTTAAGAGCCACCAACTTACACTTATTTTCATGATTACGTGACCTAAACCATTCCAGACGTTTGGGAATTTGGCTTAGGTCAATCAAAATATTTAGTAACTCAGACTGTTGAAACTTTGATTGCCAGAAGCCAAAAACCCAGACTTTTACAGTTGTCGCTCAGTGTCTGGGTTGCATAATTTTGAAAATACTGTAAACGCCCATGTATAATGCATGCCCATGTATAATACGCATCCTAATTTTTCAAGTCAATTTCGTGAAAAAAAAAAAAATTCAACTAAATGTATACTGTAAGTTTTCTCAAAGCTTTTATTCCAGTAACAAATTTTATTTTATTTCTTAATATGACTATCAATAAGTTGTTTATTATCTACCATATTTATAGATTTCCGTAACTTCATACGGTATTTATAGATTATTTTCATAGCATTTACTTTATATCTTTTGTTACATGTCATTTATTATCATGGTTTCAGATAACGCTATATACAATATTCACGACGACTTGTGTTTCAAATTATGAGTCAATAAAAGTGGTAGTGATCAATGTAAACTACAAATCTAAAAGTAGGTGTAATAAAAGTTTATGCTCTCTATGCAACAACCTTGTGAATGCGAGAAACAAAAAATATCTGTGCACATACATACAAAATTTATTGAACCAACTGTGTTATTTGTATTTTTTGCTCTTAAATATTGAGTTAAACCCCTAAAATGCATTTGAAATTTAAATGACTTTTACAACATGAATTTTAATAAAAGGTACATGTATTTCAAGTCAAGTCAGCTTATCACTACATGCATGCCACAGGAATATTTCAGCTTTACAAATGTTTGGGATGTTTCTTGGCAATTCACACTGGCTATGGCTGACATTTGAAAACCTTATTGATTGGCATCAACTTGAAACAGGAATTTTTGGTACTGATATTTGGATGATTTTTTTTCTTCTTGTTTGTCAAAAAAGAAGCATTAAAGACGCACCATGAAATTAGAAATCTACATGCAAGGCACTTGTGTTGGAGTGCATCATTATAGAAATCTACACACAAGGCACTCGAGTTGCTGAAAGTACATCTTGTTGTAATTTTAGAATTAGATACGTTTTGGTTTGTTTGTAAAGTGACAGCAAACACCTGCATTAACAGTACATGTATCTGTTTCATGTCTACCCATAGTTAATAGAGTGGGATGGTTAGGAATCCTATTGTTATATTTCTTTGTTTACTTTTGATGTTAGCCTGGTCACGACCCTGCACAAATTTTGTCGTTCCATCCTCAGAAATGGCTAAACGACTGAATTCGAAGTATTTTGAACAATCATCCAAAAGAAGCATTTAGGTTCATTCGTTCAGCCATAACCAATGATGGTAAAACAATGGTAAAACAAAAGGTTGTGCAGGGTCACGGTTGAAAAAAGTGAACAAAGACTTACAACAATAGGTTTCCTAACCATCTTGCTCTATTACCTATGGTCTACCGTAATCACGTTTATGGCATGGACAAATAACTTTTGTGTTTACACTGTTAAATTACAGTAGGATTTCCCTTGCAGAACTGCAATTCAAAGGCGAACATGATCATGGTCCTGATGTGTGACAGAGTATTGAGTGGTACTGTAGTTACAATATGAATAAGTTTTCTTTCCAGTTCTACTTACAAAGCCATCCAGAATTGTTTGTGTCCCAATCTGCTGGACTTGGTTCTTGTGCAACAAAATTGTGCAGCAATGTTTGAACCACTTGTTTTGCTTTATGGCAACTGAAAAATTAGGGATTCATCACAAAATAATGTTAACTACTACATGTACATGTAGTATAATGGACTCTTTGCAGATTGCATGACATTTAAAATATTGACTCCCTGTTCTTAAAAATATCACATTTAAAAAGAAAATCCCAAAATTAGAGAATTTGGAAATTTTGAGGACAATCCAGTAAATATGGATGAAGTTACAAAGAATGTATGGTGGTAGGCAACAGCTTGCCCACCAGCAAACATTCTTCCTATTTTTTCTCCTTAGTTTCATGGCATGACAGAACGATTTTTTTGTGACTGTTTATGGGTAGATGCAACTGATGGTAAATAAAAGCAATTGAGACATCTGACAATATTCTCAGTATTGAGTGTTTCAGATGAGGTGAGCTGTTCAATGACAAAAAATTATAAAGTTTGAGTGATGTGTCTTGAAGTTATAAGGTGTTAAGGTGTTTTCCACTCTATATACTAATGACTGTGATGTCAAGGGAGTCATTTATGTTTGTTGTTCCTTGTAACTGGGAACACTGACCGCTGCATGTATGTGAAAACTAATTAGCAATAATTTATTAGCATATGGAATAGTAAAACCAAAGTATATAGTTTTTTGGAGTCACTAACAGCTCACCCTGTGTAGAATCTATACACTTTAACAACTGACTTGAATTTCAATCCCTTTTTGTATAAGCTGATGATATCAAAGAGCTTGTTATGGTAACATTTGCTTTTTGTTTTTTTACTTATGAAGCAACTCATCAAAAGTGAGCACAAGTGTTTCATTGGGGGTCAAAAAGGTCTTGTAGTGTTTAAAATTCATTTTTGCCAAATATGTAAATGGTTATTATTAACAGCACATGTCATGATATATGATGTATTAACTCACCATTTGCTTTTCATGATCACATGGTAGAAGATACTGTTAGTTGATGCAAATATGTCAAACATTTGTGCTGACATCAAGACCAAAAGTGTGTTGGTTGTCTCTACGTGAAGAGAGTATGTCTCATCACTGAAACAAAAAGTTATAAAACATTTAATTAGTACATAATATTAGTATGTATCCTGATCTCAAAGCATATAAAACAGGTGAATAAAAATCAAATAATTTGCTATGATCTTGCTCACCATACAGGAATGTCAAGTAACAAGCTAAACAGTCCATGAAGCATATCCTCTGTTACTCCTAAATCTGTTATAAAGGTTATGAAAATGAATATGTATCTTGAGTTTAAGGGCTACAAGTACAAGCACATACTGTACAGTAATAATTCTATTATCACTTAATCATACCAAGAATTGAAAGATGATATTATTATACATTTTTAATTCTCCTTATAACAAACATTTTACCTGTACAAGAAACAACATCTTTCCCTGTTTCCATGTCAATGGAGCATGTTACTGACCCACCAAAGTGCAATATTATATCTTTAGAAGGCAAAACTTCAATGAAGTATTTACAAAAACTACGAATTAGCAGAAGAGCATTGTATAATTCCCAGACTAACTCAAAGCTGAAAAAAAGAAATAATAATGCTCAATTAAAAGTAAATAGTTTTTTTAAACATGAACCTGTTAATGTATACAGTAAATAAAGTCCAATATAGGAAGAAACCAAACCTCTTCAATCATGAATTGCAAACATATTATTTACAAGGGAACCCAGTCGTTTTGCACAATTGCCTTTTCGCACAAACCCCCTTCGCACAACTATGACCTGTTCGCACAGTTCCAGGAGTCGTTTAGCACAACTTTTATATAAGTATATAGTCACTAAGAAGTTGTGAAAATATCTTTCCTTTGTTCCTATAAATGGATTTTCATACCCAATAATTCTATTTTGTTATATCAGAATCACAGTATTATGTTGGGCAATCACTAAAATGACAAGCTGTTGTGTGAAGTGAACAACAACAAGCAGACTTCCCGATTTTCTTGAGAAACATTTGTCTGAGCAATAAATCTTTTTCCTCCAAAGTATTTATGAGAATTTCAAGGAGACTACTACCAAAGTGAAAGAATTGAGAATTTTTTTGAGAATGAACTGTGATGCAACAAGAAGAGCTTTACGCCCAGTCTACAATGAAATCGACATCTAGCTGTGACTCATTCATTCCTGGTGAGCTTAGGGTTTCGAACGGATCGAAATCCACCAATCACTGTGCTTGTTTTATGCAATTTATTGGCTCTCCTTTTCCTTTGTGGTTCGCATTACAAGTCTGTTGTTCTTATTACAATGGAATGACGTGCAAAATTTTCCAACTTCAAATCTATTATTCCCTTTAATTGAAAAGTTTGCTTTGCTGAACGTTTGAAGACGAAGACAGATCAAAGTTACTTCTGATTACTTCTGATTACTGCTGATACCGTGCATTTATTTTAGAATTGGGCAAGGTCCGAGTTTAAAAGGTTGTTTTTTAAAGTGTAGCTAGTGCTTAAGAAGTAAATTTGGAATGTTCACATAAGAAAAGGAAGAGATCTTTCAATGGGTTCGTGTGAAGAGAAGTCGTTCTAACGCTACTACTGAAACAGGTAGAGTGTGAATTGGGCTCAAGAAAACACACTCGATGGTGACAACAAAAATAAAGGTTGTGTGATAAATTCCTGCACTCACATATAGTTGCATTCCTTTTTGTTTTCTGTTTTTGCCGCTGGTTTCCCTTGGTAGTTGAGGCAAATTAGGTGGCAAGGACAGAAACAAAAAGGAATGTGACTACACGTGAGTGCAGGAATTTATCACACGACGTTTATCTATATTGTCACTGTCGAGTGTGTTTTCTTGAGCCAAATTCACACTCTACCTGTTTCGGTAGTATCAACAAGCACTTAAAATGCAGCTTTTCATGAATTTTATCAAATATAAAAATTCTCTTTTTCAAAGAAATATTTGATGAAGTAATTTTTATTTCACATAAATACTTATATAAAAGTTGTGCTAAACCACTCCTGGAATTGTGCGAACAGGTAGTTGTGTGAACGGGTTTGTGCAAAACGAATGATATTCATTTACAAGGATAAATGTACCACACAAATATGTAATAAGAAGATGTTTAGAAAAACATAATATTAGAAAGGATAACGAAATAAAACACACGGTTTTGCTGTTGTTACGA
>WUAP02166340.1:0-24302 GCA_015163945.2 Stichodactyla helianthus | reverse complement strand
GACGAATCTGTATCAGATATACAGACTCCTCCACGCTTATGATTTTCTATTGTTTTGGCCTTATTAATTATTCATGATATTATAAATATATATAACTATTTATTTAATTTATACAAGATACATATCAATATTACATAACACATAATTTACAATATATAACAACGAAAGAAGGGAAAGAAAGAACTATAGTGGCTATCAAGGCCGAGAGAGATTCAGTCTCTTTATAGACCCGGAAATCTTTAATCCCTTTTGCTTCATTGGTTAACTAACCTTATCCTCGTTCCACCGTACCAGACAATGCGGTACTCCAAAGTCCACTTAACTTAAAATAAGGGACTTACTTATCAAAACCCATCCATAAATCTTATATGGTTTGTATAAGCATATTAGGACATGAAAGTAATTAGATAAGAAACTAAGTCGTCGATTTAGCTGTGGTTCGGTCACACGGTCTACATTGACAGACATGGAATATTGCCCTGTTGTCCTAATATGGTATAGACAATCACCGGATGTAACGTCATTTAGGGTCAATGCACATACAGTTTATAAATTATGCTTTGAACTCTGGCGTTACTCGTAGCCACACCCCCAAGTTTATAGTATATGTAATATTTAAAATGCAGGATCAAGACAGTTTGGATTAAACTAACCGTGCTAACGGGTACAGCCACGACAGGTACGTAAGGTAGAAGTATGTATAATTTTAATGCCAGAGGTTTAGTGCCATGATTCCTCGTCTTTTAGTTCACGTATAATATTTTAGCCCTTGTTTATTTATTCTTGATTTTACAATGTCTATTAACTATGATTTTGCGTAATCATAGACATGCTGAAACCAATCACTCTCACATACTGTTCAGTTTTTACTTGAATTAACGAAGTTTTCCTCTCTTGGTTCAAAAATATGAATATCTTGAGCTGAAATCTCTAAAATAATTTTTGAAAAGGGGATTAAATGGTCCTATTCTTTTTTAAACTGTGCATGAAAGCTTAAAAGTCTTAGAAATTATTTGGCATATCGGATATCACACGTCGTCACCCCTATAGATGGCATATGAGTTGCATCGACATTCATAAACTGGATAAGATCTTGCATTATATCTATATGCGGTCATATATCTCTCTCTCATTCGATGCAACGTAACGAAATTTTTCTCACTTTAACCTAAGAATAACTGATTTACTTCTTGTGCTTTTGCAGAACTCGTTAAACATGGTGCCATCAGCACCAGTGATTCGTTTACTGATGCTAGTAATTTCTATTGAAATTATCTTCGCCGCAAGAACCTTTCGCCCTGGAGAAATCCATCCCTCAGGCAAAAACGAAATTTCCACTTGTGGCAACATTCGAGATGTGATCCGAAGGAACTCTGCCAGGTTCCGGAAAATTTTAGTTCGAAACACGAACGCTGAAATTGTGTTTGTCAACGATGATTCGAGACGAATGACTGCCAGAGCTAAGAGTAAACTTGATGTACTCGGTTCTCGAGTCAAGACCCGCTGGCCTGGAAGAAAATTAAAGGTAATAAAGGCATGGACGGACCAAGTCGTCCCTGGGAAAATTTCTCTTCATTATGAAGGTAATATATATCCAAAGTCTATTTTTATCAGCAATATGTATTTTTATGCAGCTATAGAAAAAGTAATTTATCTAGTCTATGACAGAGATTTAGTATAACCCAAGAAGTGAAAATTGAAATCTTAAGGTGCTGAATAGACTTGAATAACATACGTGATCTTAATTTTGGCTTCCCAAAATTTTTTTTTTTTTTTTTTTTTTTTTTTTTTTTTTTTTTTTTTTTTTACCGTTTATTTTATCTAACTGAATTCTTCTTATAACGCTCAATTAAACTCGGGATACCTGGCCACCGAAAAAAGCCTTAACAAGCCTAAATTGCTACAAAGCAATGATATTTCAGCCCGTATAGCTTAAATTTAATCAAAATTATAAATATAATTTCTTATTTTTCGACTTTCATAAAACAGATGCCTCCGCTGTTTTACTCTTAGTAATACTTAACTACTTGGTTTTGCTGGAAATCTAGTCTTGGTTCTCGGTTCAAACTTTGCATTTCAAAAAAATCTATACATTCCTCCATTAGAGTCAAGCCTTTATAGATAACATAAACAATTTCCGATAGCTGTAAGCTTTTCCCGATCTTGTTTAGATCGTGTCGGCTAACTTTCTTTTAGACTGCGAGCAGTCTCTATATTTTTCTTGGTCACTCTCTGTATTTGCGTTGATGAGAAACCGAGCGAAGATTAGGGCGGAGTCTTAAAGCCCCCTGCAGGTTAGTCAGACCCCTTTCGGCCAATCTTTTACTGCTGAGAGGGTCTGAGAGAATTTTTAATTAAGTTTTGTAATAATCAAAATGGCACCCGCCTTGCTTTGAATCAGAAGAATCAAACAGTGATTGGTTGCAGAGGACTCAAAATGACGTAGCTATTGTATTGACCAATCATCGTCTGACCCAAAATCTGGTCAGATGCCATTTTGAATATTTTGAAATTTAATTAATTCTCCCAGGCTCTCTATCAGGAGTAAAGGGTTGGCCGAGAGGGGTCTGGGTAACCGAGACCACCCTAGGGGTGGGACCTCTCTCGAATAATCGTCGTTCGCTTTACTTGCTTTTTGTGTACGCGCGCTTCGCGCGACATTTTCCTTTTCTATTTCTCTGCTCCTGGCAATCCAAGAGAGGTCAACGTGGAGCAAGTCTATCATTTAAGGACGCTCGCGGGCTTGCTCACGCGCATCATTTCTGCACAGGTCACATTTTATTGAGCGACAAGTTCACTTGCGAGTTTCAAGTTTTCTAATCAATTTTTCATCGAAAATATTAATATTTAAAAATGCGGAAGAAGCATCTAGAAATGGGAAAATTATAAAACAAGAAAGTGTTGAGCCGTCGAGAAAAGATTTTTAAGCTAAAAAAGCGAGAAAAACGACGAATAACGCGTGTTTTTGTGTTAAAGAGCTTCCACCCTTCCGCGCGCCATATGTCACGCTCTTCGTCGGTAAGTGAATATTAAGAATTTGATATTAGATATCTCTCCATATCAAATGGTGACCCCCATTTTTTATTACATATACTTAAAAAAATACTAGAGATGAGTATTCTCTCAGTTTTTTATAAAAATCTCATTTATTTTTCGCACCGAAATGCAACTTTACTTCTGCTTCATTTCAACCCGCCAAAGCGGCAAACGCGCCATTTTCGTTCGAGACGTACTTTCTCTTTTTCCTAACAAAAATATTGGTTTTAATGCCGCTTAGAAAAGAATCGTTCTAAAAGCAGTTTATTAATTACAGTCATTCTAATACCTCTTTCCACAAGGTTTTGGTCTAAATTATTCTTTTTGTTTTCGTCTCTTGATAACTTGTCACGGAGCTCATTACAAGGGAGCATATTAAAATGTTGTGTGTTTATTATTGTTTTGTTTTGTTTGTCTTTGAATTTGTTTTGATGGAGCGCAATAACATATAATGTGAAAGACGTTCCTTGTTTGTTTATCTTGGTTGAGCGCGCGCGGTTTATCTCATGGCGGCGGCCGTTAAGTTGTGACGTATTTCCGAGTCCAATTTTTCACAAAATGCGCTAAAATAACACCAAAACGTTTATCCACAATTCCTCCTCCACCTGTAATAAACAGAGCTATGTACACCAATTGCTACTATGAAGAAAAAAGCAAGAAAAATCTTCAAAGAACTGCTTTTCATTTTGGACCCGGAAGTCGTTTTTCGTTCGAATTACGTCACACTTAACAGCTCTATAGAGTGTTTAATCCTCGATAAATCTGGGATGGTACATGGTACATTCCATTATTTTCTAATATATAAACCACAGAGAACAGATGTGGTCCAACATTAGATGAAGCAAAGTGTGTAGTTACTGTGCATTTTGGTTGATTAGCTTGAAATGGGCAACTTGTATTTACAATTTGACCACGTAATCAGGCCATTTGCATGATGGCGTCATTTTACTACCAAGACCAGAATGCTTTGTAAAAATGCTTTGTTCAGATTTTTCAACTCTCCTGGCAATAAAGAGAAAATTGGTCAAATTTGCCTGACAATAGAAGCCACTCAAAGCGTTCTGGTCTTGGTCCCTTCCCACACCACCTCCCAACCTCCTTGTCTTTCCGTTCCCCACCTTCGAGAGCAGACCTTTTCTGTTTTCTGTGAAAGTGACCGTGGTGAATTTTGGACGCAAACAACCTATAAAAGACTTACGCTTTTACATTCCACCGTGCTCATGTGCCACTGGAATTTTTTCAGTCTGCAGCGTAGAATACATGCGACATTCGTAGGCAGCATATGAATGGATGATCAACTCGATAAACATTCGGTGTATCCAGAGAACCCACAAAGAAATCAACTGCTGAAGAAGAGAACAATGTCACCAAGCCATTGACAGCCAAACTCTTAAAGTAGCGTACAGATTAAAGCAGTTCTACTGTTAAAATGTCTAAACATATCTGTGAAAAATGACGCTTTAAAATACAAAAATATGGATTTTTATATATATATATATATAAGTGGTGGGGCAGGATGTATAGAAATAGCTGGAAAATCAGAAAGAAAGAAATTGATGGAATCCTGTTGAACTTTTTAAAACTAAGTTATATTTTGAGACCATGTGTGTGATCATAAAGCGATATAGGTGACCTTGTCACGTCCAATCACAATATTTTATCTTTTGAAAGCCATTTAAGTGCACTAAATACGTTGGTTTAAAGTTTACGAAATATTTGGACGTTTGAGAACTTTTTATTTTATTTACAAGGACGTTTGATAACTGGTTGAGTTATGTTTCAGGATGCAACTAACGATGTATCGAAAACGTTTTGTATTCGTCCAATCACAACCTGTCATCTGTTGGAAAACCATTTAAGTGCAATAGATAATTGATATGTTACAGCCTCGGCAGAGCAGAAAAAAACGACAGGGCCGCTACTTTTACGATTTTTTATTTAACTGGAAGTGATACGCAGGGCTCGAAATAGCAGCCTGCCAATGGCCAAATGGCAGGCCATAATTAACACTTGGCAGGCCAAAAAAATAATGGCATGCCAAAAACAAAATATAAAATGGCAGGTGAAAATTTGTTGTACCCGCCAAAAACAAAAACTGTGGCAGGCCAATTTTCCCCCCCTATTTCGAGCCCTGATACGCCAAAACTATAAGCCTTTCATTTGTTTCACTGTTGCTCCAAACTTGTTGCAAAATCTTGTCGAACTAGAGTAAAGCTAGTTGGAGATATTCACGAAAATGTCAGTTTTTCTGCTGATCAAAATATCACCTCTCCCAAAGTACAAGGCGTTATATCGTATTCATTTTGGTCACATTTGATATTTTGTTCTTTGGCCCCAAAAGAGCGTGTTTACAAAATATTGAGCTTAAAAACGGATAGATGTCCTTATAACGAAAGTAGTAAAAAGGTTTTTCTGCTCTGCGTACAGCCTCGGAAATGATTACGAGTATCGAAATCCGTTTCTCCTCCAATCAACCCTGTACTTTTGAATCCCAGGTGCAGTAACAAAATCAAGTTTTTAACATAAAAAATGAGATTGGTCTGATCACATTATTCTCTCAAATTATTTTAATTATTTTACGCAAAAAAAGTTTTTTAACATTTCATGTTTTTTCTGCATTCCAAGTATAGCATCGAATTTTATTTTTGAATAAAACTGGATTTATATTCACCCAAAATAAAAATAACAATATAGGTCTGTTTTATATAAAGCTATATTGGTTGAATACTTTTCAAAATCTATTCTGACTTATACTTCATACGAGTACAAACTTGTTGGAGCAGATTTTTCATTAGTGTGGAAATTTGAAGTATTTTGACACTCAAATGGTTTCGTGTTCAAGCTTCGCTATCTGATTGGACAATACACGTTTGTTGCTTTTTGACTGGCCAGCGAAAGCCATCTGAGGGTCATTATACTAAGTTTCTCACTCAGATGAAAAACTGCTCTATTCTAGGCTCTATTCAAATTACATGTATATACTTAGGACTGTCTTTGATGTTATAGTTGCAAAAAAATCATACGTTGCGTTTATATTGACAAAGCTACGATTTGATAACTAAAGTTAACCCAAAATAAGAGCAATAATAATAGATGTTATTTAAATCAGTCGAGAGAATATTATTTTTTGTTGCAAAATTCAATATATGGCCTAGATTTGAGTTGTATGCTAATATATAATATAATGAATATGCTGAAGAGAGATGAAAAATAAATGATTATCATTCGAATTTGTGCTTTTTTTAATATTATGGTGGGGAAATGTGACTGACTGGAAAAGTTCCTCTGTCGTATCCTTAAATAGCGCTTGGATGGATATATCCAGGATATTATCTAAAGGAGGTACAACCGTGAGAGGGGCATTGCATATAGAGTAGTCCGCAGGGCTGTTTTTAGGGGCATGTACAACCAAAGTATGTATGAACGAACCTGTAATGGGACACAATAGCAGTCCGCAGGGCATTTTCCTGTCTTTAGGTGGTTGTACAGCCCACCACCACTCCCCTAAGTCTGTCACTGGCTCTTCCTTCGTCCATCTCCCGGCCTCACCCCTATCTCCCCTCTTTAGTGACCTTATTGAGGATGTTTGATTAGAGATAAAAAAATAAGGTCCGGAATCCCCTGATTGAAAACATACGTTTTTTCCGTTTGTACTCGATTGTTGCCCTCCCATTTCATTAAAACAGCTCAAAACCCATTTTCGAAAGCACTCGGTGATATATAAACCTTATAGCGAAAAAAGAAAAAAAAAAATCGCGCGCGCTGGGCTTCCTGTTCCAAGAAATCTCTGTATCATCATCACGTGATTTCCACTTCCTCAAAATTCCAAGATGGCGCCTCCGCCTCCACCGCCACCACCACCACCACCTCCACCTATAGGAGATATACCACCTCCTCCAGCCCCTGTAGCTCCATCAAGTGCCCCCGTCAGTACACAACAACAACCACAGAATACACAACCAGCACCTCAGGCCAATTCCTCTGGAAATAACGGAGAAAAAGTATGGGAAAGACCGTGGACGATACCAGAACTGCGTAAAGGAACAGCGAAATGGACCCTTGCTGCAGACGCTGGAGTAAGTTTAAAGTCTTAGAACTTTGTTATATTGACTTTTTGTTCACTGCTTTTCACTTCCACCCCAAGTAATATCTACCAGGACCGTTTGCTTTGTTTATCTCCTCAAGTATAATTGTTTTATAACTCAAGACGGTCAATGTGTTTTCGTGATATCGCGAACAGATTGAAAAAAGCTTTGATTTCTTTATTCAGCTCAGGTAAAACTTTTTCCTCTAACCAATAATCAATTCGTAAAACCCAAAAATTTTATTGTTTTGTTTTCATTTCGAATATTAAGCTTAATTTCGAATATTTTGGTTTTACACAACATATTTTTGCGGTTGAATTGTGATCTAACTGTACTGTTCACTGTCAGATTGTAATTCACAATTGATCGATAATGAAAATCAAATACAGGATAATAACAGGGCAGTTATTCGTTATTTTTCTGGAAGCCTGTAGTAATTTCTATTTGCAATCGTAAATTTTGATCGCTCTATCATTTTATAGTTTTCCTTAGTGATCACAAACTTAATTGGACTCTAATGACAACGTACATGTAATATGTGCATAATTTAATCGTAATGTTTTGACTGAAAATCTCTGTTATATTTTATAAATATCGATGAAATATCCAGGATCAAGGAAGAATTTTAAGGCCATTTGTGATTGGTTGATACAAGGGTAGTCATGGCAATGGTGATATCTTCACATGTGAAGGATAAAAATGATATCTTACTGTGTATGAAGTTTTAGAAACAGGAGAAATCCTGGTATTTCATCGATATCTATATAATAAATATATTTTTTCTTTGTAAATAGTTCTAATCTTTGTTGTTAATATAGCTGTTATTAATTAAATTAATTAATTCTTAAAAAATAGTCATAACACAGGCACAAAACAACTTACTCAACTAAAACACATTTGTGTTATCATATTTTTTTTGGGGGGGAGAGGGGGTGGTTGTGAAGAGATCTGGATGGTAATAAGGATTATGATGGTGATGGTGATTATGATGATAATGCTGATGGTGAAGTTTTTTAACCAAATTCAAGGTGTTTGGATAGAGGATGAAACAATCTTTCAAGTGTTTGATCTAGCTTCTCAAGAATAGGAGAAAATCAAAGCAAAAGTTGGCCAAATTTTATGCTAATTAAGATCACATATCCAAACCACAGTAGTGTCAATAATTATTTTGATTGACAGAAGCAAAAATCCCAGACATCTGGAGTGGTCTAGGTCACATATGTAATTATGAAAATAGATGTAATTGAAATTGTTATTTCTTCATTTTCCTAGCTGTTACTGTACCTGCAGCAATTCTCTCAGAAGATGGTTTCACAAACACATGAAATAGAAAAACAAGTTGATGGCCTTGTAAATAGCACCAAGGTTGGTATCTTTGATATCCAGTGCTTCCACTCAGTGGCATGTATATTAAATTTATTAAGCGAATATTATTAGATCTAAAGCAATTTTTCACTTCTTTTGCTCTTTTACTAGGGAGTTCACTCCAAAGTCCAAAATACTGTAAATGATTTTCTTATGCTCTCAAATACACAATTCATTGAAAATGTAAGTACTGTATTGTCTGACAAAACGATTGATGGTTATGATGATGATGGTGATTATGATAATGATGGTGGTGATGATGATCATGTTAATAGTGGTACTACTGCTGTTGATTTATAATAATGCCAATAACTACATCCTACAAATCAATGCTTCATAACTTAATGATGACCACTTAATAAATTTTTATCAGCGTGTTTATGAAGAAGATGTTTCCAAAGAAGAAGAAGAAAATAAAAAAGATGAACAACCACAAACAAAGGTAAAACTATCTTTTAATATATTATTATTTATTTTAAAAAATTCTTGTTTTTTCTGACTTTTTTAATTTAAAGTTGATGTTTTGGCTGTTTTCAACAGCCTTCATCAGAATGGAATGAAAATGAAAAGAAACACAAATGCATGTGATTTAAAATTCTAAGAGCACGTGCTATTGCCAGTAGTTTGCATGGTGTGATAAACTTCTGGAATGTTCATGTAATCATCCCCTGAATTAGTTATTTTCAATTATTATCCCTCCCTCTCTTCTGCATACAAAAAGCAGAAAGATATGCTTTCTTTTGAAGATGTATGTACATTCTAGTTTGTGCCTTCTTATGTGTGCTGTCTTAGGGTAAATCAAGAGAACAGCAAGAAAAAGATATTATTCCCAGAATATCAGAAGCCTTGAAGCTTGGAATCAATGTGTTGAATGATGCATTCATAACTATAGAAATTAAAACTGAACATGGTATGTTTAAAAACATTATATTCTCTGTTAATCAATACTGTAACAGTTACATCAGTGCTGTAAATTGTTTACATTAATTGCATCCTTTCCCATAGCATATACAATAAATGGGAATTCCCATCTTTTCATTTACTTTCACTGGTGTTTACTTCTGGATCTGTGTATTCTAGACTATGACATTATCAGATATCTATTATGTTTGTGACTAAGACATCCATTCATAGATATATGATATAAGCTTTTGATCATGACACAAAGTTCTTTACCTGGAGAATTCTTAACTAATGCTTAGGTCTTCTTCAGCACCTGAATGATGTTAATTCAGTCACACAAATCTCTGGAGACCTTATTCCATATGTGTGAGTGAATAAGTACATGTATAACCAAAGTGTTGTTTGAAAATTCTACAGGTAAAGAACTTAGTGTTGTGAACAAAAGCTTTTATCTTTATGAATTTGAAATTCCATAACACAGGTGATTATTAATAAAAGAAAGACATACATGATTAACTTTGATTTTTCCCCAAGATTCTGATGAAGAAGATGATGAAAATGTACAAACAAGATATAATCCACAACCAATATTAGAGCCAAAGGTAAAGGATTCTTAATAACTTACTAAGGTTTTCCTTGGATCATAACTTAGGGGATTTGGATGCAAATTTTTTAATGATAAAAGATTAGAGTTTGTTGTTGTGATGCAGCCTGGCAGAAAACTCCATATTCTCTTTTCCTTGAAATCTCATACATGCTATTTTTCTTCCTGTCCTTAAATATTTAATAAAAGATAAGATAAATGGTCTCCATTCAAACCAAGGCTACAACAGGACCTGATAGCAGTATGTGTCAGTTTTACATGTTACAATAGGACAATAAAATGACTTTTGGAGGGAATATTGTTTATTTGCGTCTGAGTAGTGTCATTTGCAGCCTGAGCGCAGCGAGGGATGCAAATGACACTACAAGGGCTTAAATAAACAATATTCCCTCTAAAAGTCATTTTATTAACAAGGCCAAACTATAGTGGCTAAAATTCATTGGATGATGAACCAAAAACCAATCAGCAATAGGGCCGATAATGCCATTAACAGCCAGCTCGAGTCATTTGCGGCCGGCTGAGTACGTGTTTACAAGAGGGCAGTTTCCTGTTTGGCTGCATATATTGGTAATAATGAATATTTTTTAGAGGGAGGACTTTTATTATGCACTTGAAGGTCTAACCATTCACAGATGTTATTACAAAGGCAGCAACTTCTCCTCAGTTATTTTAAGACCCTGAATGTTGGTCCAGCTGGGGCTTGAACTCACGTAACCTCCTGCACAACAGGTTGACTCACTTGGTAGAGCACTGGTCTGGTGGGAGTTTTTCATTTCCCATTTCTCCATTCCATTTCAACTATTTTAAAGATATTTTCTGTTGGCTGTTCTGTACTAGGATTTGTATGGTCATCGTCCTTTGCCACATCTCATTGGCACTGCAGATTTCTACAAGGATGACCTTATAGGTCTGGGAGAATCAGAGTCAGAAGGTTAGTTTTATTATACAGCATGTATATTCTGTGTAAGTTCTTGTTAAAGATATGACATGACTCATAAAAAGTTCCACAACTACTTCCCTTTGGAAAATACCACTGCTAAGGATTAGGTTTCTGTTATGTTATGTGAATGAACATTATTTAGAGAAGCTTTAAAAAGTATTTGTAAGATACACCAGCATAGCTAATCTTACATTGGGCCTTTCCTAATTAATTTTAACTGCTGCTCTATAAAGTACTTTTGTGCTCAAAGCATCACATTTTATAGTTATGCAAACAACTTACTTCTATACCCTGCATATCCATGTGTAGAAGAGGCTGTGGATGAAGAAGAAGAGGAAGAAAAATCTAGTGAGTCTGAGAGCAAATCAGAATCATCAACTTCAGAAAGTGAAGCATCAACTACTGAGGTATGTATAGATTAGATACTAGGTGAAATTCTTGTTTATTGGAGTTTTCTTTGTTTCAGAGATACAATAAGCATTTTTAAAATGGGTAATTGTATACTTTATAACTGGCTGACCAGCTTATGAATAGCTGACTGGCAACCAAGAATTGGCTGACAAACCCCCAACTGTTGGCTGACTTGGTCAACATGTGTTAGCTGGTCATATAGTACACAATCTCCCTTTAAATGTCTTCATTTTATTAAATTCTCAGTCTTCAGCAAGTGAGTCAGAGAGTGATTCAGATGTACCCAAAGAAAAAATAAAAAAATCTAAATCACAGAAAAAGGTATGCTTCTCATTCATTTATTTTCAAATAACTTTTATTTCCCATTGGTAACAATGTTATTTTATTAATGTCAAGGATTTAGAAAATAAGAAGTGATAAAATCTTGTTTTTTAGTATGCAATACATTGTATTCAACCCAACTTATTCTTTCAATAGGAAATTCAGTTTTCTAGTTCAGATGAAGATGAGGACTTGTTTGGTGAAAAGAAGACTAAAAAGACTGAAGACTCAGATGAGGAGGATGTAGATGAGGAAGATGCAGGGAGTGAAGAAGAGAAGCCAGAAAAGGTGACATATTTATAATTTATTGCCAGTTTTCTATATATGTACAAATGTTTTAAGTTTTATAGATGTGGGTGGACATGGGCAGTTGGGATTCTTGATGACGGAGATGTGTGAGTAATTATCTTTTTTTTTTGTCCAAAAATTTCATTTCCTGATTCATGAATGCTTTATTTACTCAAAAACCCCTCGTAGGCCACTGATCTCTAAATATATCACTCACAACACAGATTCTTTCTTCATTATTTTTCAAAATTTCAAACAAAGCTGCCACAGATATCACCATCTACTGATGAAGCCCTTTTTAACTGATAAATTTGCATTTGACAAGTCATTTAAATCTAATGAGAACTACATGTATCAATTTTATCATGCGTCATTTCTTTACGTAGCCTCAACCATCTGGTCCAATGGGATTTGCAGCAAAATTAGCAGCTAAAATTGGAGTAGCCCCTCCTCCTCAACCAAGGGACAGTGATGAAGATGATGAGGAACATGGTGCCTTTAGTGATGAAGACACTCCAAAGCCACCACAAAAGACACCTGAAAAGAATAGATCTGAAAGCCGCTCCAGCACAGGAAGCAAAACAAAAGACAAGAAGTACAAACACCACCATCACCATCATAAGAAGGGACGCTCTGGGACCAAGGATAGTCACAAAGGACATGGTAGAAAACGGCATGATAGCAGGACAAGTAAAGTTAGTGCTAATGAAGATGCAGATGGTGAGTAGGTGCCATAAGTATTCATGGCTCTGAAACCCCATAGTTACTGTTGCTATGTCCCACTAGCCAAAAATGTCTGCTAGAAAACTGCACACCTGAGATTCTGATTGCAAACAGATTTGTACACTGTGATGGGATTTTTAACATTCTATAGAAATATGAGTCAAAGTAATTAAAGAAACCTTGGAGAAACAGGCATCTAATGATGCTGTTAGTGGGACAAAATATATTCCACTGGAAAAACCAGTGATATCTATAGAAAATGAGTTTTTAGAAATCTTTGAGAAAACAGGCATCTAATGATGCTGTTTGTGGGACAAGTTATATTCCACAGAGAAAACATGACTGCTACAGTGATCAGTTGGTTATTGTTTTAGTGAAAACCATGGATTTGAATCTTTTTTCTAGGTATCCGGTCTTTTTGCCCATGGACTGTTTCGCCCACATATGAAATTGCATATATATAACCATAATTATTATAAGTATATAGTCAACAACTCAGTTAATCACAAAGGTAGACACTAACAAAACTCGATCGAAGTATGTAATGTGTATGTAAGCTCAACTATTTTTGGACATAACGATAGTAAGTTCTTGTGTCTGGCTTTCTAAAAACGAAGTCACATGTGCACGGAAGCCATTTAAAACATTCTCAACCTAATATTTACTTAAATAATAATAATAATACTAATACGTTTTCGAAACATTCGTCTATCGAAAACACATAAAAAAGTATGCATATTAGAGCAAAAGTTGACAAGGCCAAAAATCGACCTTTGCTTGTTTGGCCCCCAGCTTAACTTATTTCTCTACAGCCTGTGAGTATGTAACATCAATCACATGAACTGATGAAAGTTGATACAGATCGCAAGTGGATCTAGACACTGGAGACACCTAGTACTCTCTTTAAAAGCCTTTGGTGGTTATAATCAAGTTAATAAGAACCAAAAAGATCATTTGTTTTATTTGAGTAACAGTTTTTATCAAGTATATTACTCTGAAAGTGTTCTTTTTACAACAGACAATGAAGTGTAAACAAATAGTGTTGTCAGTTACACCTGTAGATTACATGTCCGATAAAACATTCCATTGATGGAAAATATTTGTTCTTTTTTTCCTGGTATTCAAAATAGTCCTTTAAATCTATCATAATAGTAAACCTGGTGGATAATGGCCACTTTCAATCAGTGTTTCACCAAGTATAAACAATAAGTGAATGGCTTTCAGTTTCACAAGTCAGGTGTCGCAAAGTCTTGGATGTGCATTATGTGCATCAAAACTTCTTTCACAACCTGAAGTGAATGAGTGTTTATTATCTACTCTGTTTCGATACCTTTAGTGGTAATAATCAAATGATTAGAACCAAAGAGATCGTTTATTTCATTTGAGTAACAGGTTTTATCAAGTAATTTACCTTTCAAAGTGTGTCCTTAACAACAACGCCGAGTGTAATAAAAAATTGTAAACAGCAGACACTTTAGGATGGCAAACATATTTCCACAAAATATGTTGTTGTTGGACTGTTGTTATTCTAAATGTCTGAAATGTTGATTCTGTCACATAGATATCAATTGGTTATAAAAAATTCAATGTATTTATCAAATATTACAAATTAAAAGTTGATTTTTGATCCACCATACTTTTGAAACCATTTCGCCCACATGAGTTTAAGATGTGTTCTGCCATCCTCGTCTCATTTTGTTTTAAAAGAGGATAAAGCCAATTTCATTACATTTTAATAAAACTAGGTAAAATTACTTGGACATTTTTAATAAAGTTCTTTTACTAGAAAACCGACTTTCTGTGATTTAGTTTGTGGACTGTTTTACGAACAGGATTGGTGTTGATTAAACAATGTCAAAAAGAAAAATCAGGAAAATTACAAAAGTTATCTGTGTAGACATCCCCGGCTTGGACATACCAATACTTAGTTCTTTTGCCTGGCATTCTATCATTGTTTTAACATGAACCTGCACATGTAACTGAGAAAGGCAGTAGATAAAAGTTAATTGGGGTTTAACAATCTTAGGACGTATTCTACCCAATTTCATATTATGTGGGCAAACTTGGCATGGGCGAAATGGTCTGTGGGCAAAAAGACTGTAATTCTTTTTCTATACTCCCCCCCCCCCCCCTCCCTTCTCCTGTCATGCTACAGGAACGTGATGGGAGAGAGGGAGTGATGCTAAAATTGTATGGAAACTATATTGGAAAGACACTGGTGATGTTTTTACTTCTCTTTCAAATAACTGTAAAGGTCATCTGAAAACTATTAATTTTTTGCCAATTTTTATCCTCCATGGGATTAGCCTACTATGGAAAAAGTCCTTGAAGAAAATAATTACAGTGCTCAACCTTAGCAGTAATCCACTGGTCAGTGACTAGTAAAAATTACCTTAATTGGGCTAGTAAACCACCAGCAATTGGGTTATCTCTTGGCTTGTAACTTTTCAGCTCCACCAGCCCAAGGGCCAGTGATGAAAAAAGTTAAGGTTGAGCACTGCCATTAGATTAAATGAGATTTCAAAAGAAAAGAAGAAAGAGTGTGGTGAGATGCTTTAGAGAAACCTCAAACAGTAACACAAAATCTTTTGACATGAAACAAAATAGTATAATTATGAATCAAAGAGACACTGATTTGAAATGCAGACTAGAATCTAGTATTACTGATGATAGGTACTGTAGTATCCTTTAAATTGCATACCCAATTTCTTATTATCTTATTGTTATTTTTAGATCTCTTTGCCCAGCCAAGTGCAGAAGATGATGGGTTATTTGGTACAGAGGCAAGTCCTTTCTCTAAAAAAGGAGGCTTGTTTAGTGGTGGAGGGGGACTGTTTGATGATGATGCTTCCAAGGTACCTGTAACATACTGTACATGAATTACTGTTAATAGATTAATTAACAATGGAGGGACAGGAAAATTGACAAATGAATGAATGAATGAATGAAAGAAAGAGTGTCACAGTACAGACACATGCTCACATTTTATATTGCTTAATTGTATAAATAAGAATGCTGTAGTTTTGAACCATAAGCATACTTTTAGTGTGGAATAAGTTACAAAACTAATAGTAAATGATTACTAGAACATGGTCCTTTTTCTTTGGAGTAAAATTTGATGGATTTATTGTAGACCCCACATGTCTTAGTATCGTTCACAGCTACTGTCAGGGTCGTCATGCAAGGTTTTCTTCCCCAACAAGCTTTCACAACCCTGAAGTGGCTACAAATTTTAAGGAGACTCCATACACATGTCTAATTCCTGTCTGATTTCAACTCAGATATCATCAAGTTTCTATGGAAAGAATTTCAGTCACCAACAGGAAACTAACCTTAGGGAAGACAATACTTCCCATGTTAAAATAATTTTTATTACTGTATTGTCATTGTAACATGAGTGAAGAAATTGAGACTCAAAATGAAGAATCTCTGTCTAGTACAGTTGAGGTAAAAATCAATGCCAAGGAGATAGGTAGGTTAAATATTTGTTAAAGTAATTCAAAATTATTATGATTGTTTGTGGTTATTTCCTGTAGGATGGTGGCCTGTTTGGCGAGGATAAAGAGGAAGCTCCCAGCATCAAGGAGCCTTCTGATCAAGGTGACATTTATATGTGTAGATAAATCATAAAATATGCTTAGAAAATTCTTGTGTGATTCACTTGCCTTGGTTTTGTTTCCTTTAAACACACATTAAGCTGACTTTTAGTTTCGAATTTGGTTACCAAAACAAAAAGTTAAGTTTTCTGTGGTTTATGCTGTACAATCATCCCTGATTGTAAAACTCTTGCTTTGATTTTAAGAATTACTTTTTTCATGACTTTAGGATATATCTTTCTTATTTCACTCTGTCATTTTCTGTTATGGTAACTGAGAAATAAAATCTAATAGTAACAAGTAATTCATTTAAAAATTTTACAGTTATATTAGAATTTTATTGCAGCTAAGTGAGCAGTGCATGTAACAGTCATTGAATTAAATAATTTTATTAATTTTTACTTTCTAATTAAGCCCTAGAAAATACTTTTCCATGTTCCATGCTGTTTTATCAACATGTGCGATATTCAGTAAACATGAGAAAAGTTTTAGGATCACAAGCCGATAAAACAGTATAGAACATGAAAAAATCATTTTATAAAATAAAATAAAATTATGCTTCAACATAAATCATGTTTTCATGCTCTTATATCACACAGTTATTGGTCAATCAGAGTGCACATCATATCTTAGTTATTTTATAATCTTTATTAATCTGTTTTTGGAAAATTTTCCTATTTCAGAGGAGGAGGAAGAAGTGGTGAGTGTCATTAAACCAAGAGCCAGGAGTACAGCAAGTGGAAAGAAGTTACCTGCTGGAGCTGTGTCAATATTTGGAGGTATTTGAGTATACTGGTGCCATGGTTCGCACAAGCCTTGAAAAGTCCTTGAAAATGTGTTGAGTCCTTGAATACTCCTTGAATTCGGAAAATTGGATTTTTGTCCTTGAAAAGTCCTGGAATTTTTTCCGTGTCTCCTTGAGTATTCCAATTTGACCTTGAATTTTGTGAGTGCTGTTGGCGTAATTCTTATCCAGCCCCAAAACAAGATAAATCTTAGTCATCAGTCATTTCTTGTAACAAAAACTTCATATCAGGATTTTTAAAATGGCAGAAAACCCTGGGGATGAGTTTCTTTAGTTTCCAGTATCTTCTGGGTAGTTTTCAAGATGGCGTATGTGTGGCTCCTTGGTATTTAGGAACTTTCATTCTAAAATAGCATCGAAAATAGTCCTTAAAAAGCCCCAAAAAGTCCTTGAAAAGTCCTGGAATTTTTTCCTTAAACTTCTGTATAAACCATGGGTGCAGATTTCTGTGACATTCTGACCTAGAGTTTGCTAACTGCTTCAATGTTGGCTCATAGACTTGTAAGTGCACATGTAATTACCATCACCTGACTAGACCACTTACTAGCAATTTAATATTGACCTGAAGCCCAGTGGGCCAAAGTTCAAAAGAGCTTTTAAGTTATGATGTATTTCCGGGTCTAATTTCTAAGAAATCTGCCAAAAATAAAGTCAGAAATGTTACTCACTATTCACTCTCCACCTGCAACAGCTAGATCTCTTCACGTCAATTCCTGCAATGAGGAAAAGTATGTAAAAATCTTCACAGTACTACAGCTCATGAGGTGCAGCTGAATGAGCTATTTAGCTATTTAACCATTACTGACTAATCACCAAACAACTTACAGCATGAGTTTTCTGCTGTGTGGATTTGACTGTGTATCTTTTGTTTTTAACATTACTCATTCAAGTGTTCCTTTTCCAACAGATGGACTTCTCTCTAGTTCTTTAACTAGTGAGGTGGGTACAGAAAAATACAAAATTCCTTTGAACTCTGGTAATTCCAACCATAGACCATCTTTTATTTTATCATCAACAGTCTTCTTTAACTGAAGACAAGCCAGCCAAAAAGACACCAAAACAGGAAGGGGGAAGCAGAGGAGGAGGAGGAGGAGGGCTTTTTGATGAAGATGAAGATGAGGGTCTGTTTGGTGGTGAAAAAAAGAAAACAGAAGGTACAACATATACTCATACCATGTTTTATTATATGGCTACAATAGTATGCACACTCTGATTGGCTGATTTCCGGTCTGATATTTTCCCATCTCAGACCAGTAAGTTAAGTTCGCCTGTCTTTTGTCGATGCAGCTAAAAAAAGCCATATAATAAACGATCTATTAACCTCACTTGCTCGGTCTGTATGGGAAAATATCAGACCTCGGTCTTTTATGTACTGACCTTGCCTATTGGCTTGGTCCATACTGTCAAGACCTCGGTCTGATATTTTCCTGAACAGACCTTGCGCTTGGTTAATAACCTCTTATTATTCCACACCATAGAAAATACAGCCAATCTTAATTCAGGAAAGCTGTTGTGTATTCATTGGTATTCCACTCTTCCTTCCCATCATGCATTTGTATTTTCTATAGTGTGGGATAAAATAGTTATACAATGCTTTCTTGTGGCACACCATGGAATATCCCACTTGTCACTTGTATTTTCTTTGTATATGCACCTAAAGGCTCATGTGTACACACAGAAAATACGTACAAGTGGGGCATGGGATACTCCCTGGTATTCCACTCAAAAGCATTGTATAACTAGTACGTAAACCAATTTGTTTGTTCTTGCACTGTTGAATTTATCATTATTACAACTATTCTTTTTTTTTTCTTCTTTTTTTCTAGCACCAACCAAGACTGTGAGTAAGAAACCTTCAAAGACAGTAGACTTGTTTGGTGGAGACGAAGAGGAAGATGAAGGTGATAGTTTGTTCTCCAGAACAGCACAGACCACACAAACTGCACCCAAGAAGAAGGTCAATAATTTGATTTTTTGGGGGAGGGGGGGATTGCAACATTAGAAATTTTACTGTGGGGTGGGGGGGAGGTGATTTTTAAGAGGAAGGGGAGTGAAAGAGGACATCCACTTAGCTAAGGAAGTGTACCTGTAAGGGTTTTGTTAATAGAAAATTGTTTAGTTTGGTACAATGGATTTTGTTTGAAAAAAAATACTTATTTGTGCAACATTTTGCTTCTTTAGATTCCAGCAGGAGCTGTGTCAATGTTTGGTGGCCAGGAACCAATACTGACTAGCAAGGTACAAATATTACAATAACAAAATAATGGGTGGGTTTTGTTGTTTGGAAATCTCAGGGGTATCAAATTTTTGTAAGCCTTAGGGGAATGGGATGTTAGAAATGTTTCCAAAAATATATGGGGTTTACAAACTTGTTCCCCACTGCTGACGGAGTGGTGTAGATGATATTTTAATCACTAACTTTGTTAACCCTCTCCATGCCCTGATAAATGAAAAACCTCTCAAAGATAACATAGCATACCTCTAATTGAATTAGATAATAATAAATAATAATTTAATTATGTCAAATGATTTTTTACATGTAGGCCCAACCCTCCTCAAAGCCGCCGCCTGAACAACAAGTTTCCAAACCCAAATCAGGAGGGGGACTGTTTAGTGATGAAGATGAAGAAGAAATGGGAGGGTTATTTTCATCCAGTACGTCTAAACCACAGCCCTCCAAAAAAGAACCACAGACAAAACCAAAGAGCAAGACCACTATTAGTTTATTTGATGATGATGAGCAAGATGAGGATGATTTTTTCTCTGCTCCTAAACCTAGGTATGGACATTACTAGTGTTCAAAAAATAATGTCTTTAAGGTCTCAGTTGATTGAACTTCGTGAATAATCAGGCTTTTGAATAATTTATTTACATTTATTCACTATCTTTGGTGGGCCTACAAGAATTTAAATTTACAAGTAAATGGTTCCTCAGTGGGGTGGGGTTGGGGGATGAAGATACAGTGGCTGTGTCTTCAGACTCATTATCTAGTTAAATAAAACCCTCTGGATTCCCATGGTATCCAGTCACTTTGCTCATGGACCATTTTGCCCATGCCAGTTTGCCCACACACTTACTTTCATAGGTGTTGTATTTATGATTTTTTATATTATTCTCTTGGGCAGTGCTCCTGCAAAGAATGCAAGTAATTCTGAGGTAAGATGTTCAAGCTTATTGTCTTATTTGAATCTCATCTGCTTGCTTCCTTTACATTTGGTATTAAAAGGTCCCAGACAACTGATGCTCAAATTGACTTTTTCTTTCTAGAAGTCAAAGAAGCCAGCAGCGAAAGTTTCAGGGTTATTTGATGAGGAGGAGGATGATGAGGCTGCTTCATTTGACTCCCCTGTCCCTTCTCGTAAAGCACCACCATCAAGTAATGGCACATCCAAACAAGATACTAAGGTACATGCATTGATTAATTATTGTTTATGAAATAAGTACTTGGGTCTTGTGGGCACCGTGGATGATCATAGCAGATAAATTTTCTGGTTGTCCAAAAATTTTCTAAAATACTGTACAATAGGTGGGCATACGATGACATATTTTGTTTGGGTAAATTGTCATTTAAATTGCCAACCAAAAATCAATTGGATCATTCAACAAAGCAAATATCACAAAACCTATTGTTAAAATGGTTGATACATCAACCTCACATTTGTAAACATTATGACCATCTATAGACCTTGTCTTCTATATGACAATGTTTTCTATTGAGATCATTTGTGATATCCTTGAGTGTTGTTTCTTTGTTTACTACCAGTTCCTGAGAAGATATCATATATTTATGTCAAACAAAGAATTTTATTCCCAAGAGGATGACACACAGTGTGCATCAAGAAAGCATAAAACTCAAAGTGAAAAAAACCTGATTTGTTTGTTTTATTCCATTAAAGGTCAAGCCCAAGAGCAGTAAGATGCCATCACTGTTCTCTGATGAAGAAGAAGACACTGGCATGTTTGGTGGTACAGCTGAGGATATATTTGAAGCTGCTTCACCTCCAAAGGTTAGAAATGGCTCTCAATAAAATCTGTCATTGCCTGTCTATGCTAAAAAGTTTTTAGGTACATTTATATTAATTTTTATTTTAACAATACTACCGCAACCAAAGCCACCCAAACAAATTTTCAGATAAATTTTCAATGTACATTTTTGACACTTAACGACCAAGATTTGTTGTGAATTTCTACAGTGTATGATGCTTCTTGTTCAATGTCAATGTAATTCATACGCAAACAAAGCAAATTCTTTACATTTAAGGCAAAATTTCAATAATTTGTAGAGATTCTATTGTTTATATACTCAATCGTGATTGGATAATGGGTGGCTTTGGTTGGAGTAGTTGCACTGTAACCAGCAATTTAGCTTAACAAAGTGTTATGTGCTTTTTCTCAAAAAAAAAATCTTTAATGTTTGGGGGCAAGGGTAAAAAACACTTCCAAAAGTTAGCAGCACCCAACGCCCTCCCATCCCCCCCCCCCCCCTCTCAAAAAAGACTAAATTGAATAAGTGGGACTCTTGCAAAATTGTTGTATGGAAAGGGGGGGGTGCAGGGTGGGAGGAGTAGTTCATTTTAAAAGTATTTGAAAGGGGCACAATACTTTTATAGATCCTAATAAAACAGCACTTGCATCTTATAATAAATAACATTCCTTAATTTTGCTCTGCCTCCTGCAACCAGCAGACCAAAGAACCAGCTGAATCAGCAAAGAAGACACCATCTGCAAACCAAAAACCTAGTCTTTTTAGTGATGGTGAAGATGACCTCTTTAGCAGTCAACCTGTAGAAAAACCTAAAGTAGAAGAGAAAAAGAAAGAACAAGCACCAGCCAGTAAACCACCACCTACTCAGAAACCTAGTTTGTTTAGTGATGAAGAAGATGATCTTTTTAGTGGCACATCAACTGTAAAAACCAAAGCTGAAGAAAAGAAGGAAGAAGGGGGAGAAGAACAGAACAAGAAACCATGGAAACCAGCTGGTGGTGTGTCATTGTTTGGTGGAGTGGATCTCTTTGCTGGGAAGAAGCCTTCTTTTAATGAAGATGATGAAGGTGTGAAGGAGACTAGAGTCAAACAGGCCACCAGTGAAGGTAGGAATAAAAAGATTTTGTGGCTTAAGAATGAAGGTGTAGGCGTTTTTTTTCTTGTGTGTGCCATGGCACCATCTTCAAGGCTGATGGCCTCATCAGGATGTTCTTAAAAAAGCTCCAAAAGCTACAAATGATGTCATGATGAGAACACAAGGCTTACAGAACGATGGTACGTCCATGATGAAGATCCTGCTTACAACCTTGTCGTGAGTCATACAATAATACAAGAAGCATATTCTGACCATACATGACTATTCATGTATTTAAGAGGCCCTCCCCTTTCCTACTGCAGAATAATTTTATTTTACATGTTAATATCTTACATATGTAAATTGATATAAACCCTCTTTAAAGGCCTACACAGATTTTTGTGACCCTCCTCTTCGAGGTTGCTTGAAAAATAATAGCCCTTCTCCCATTTGTACTAGCCCCCTCTAATTACAGCAGATTTCGTATGACTATGAAAAGGTCGTGGCATGAACATGGTTGCTACACGGTCAAGGCACGGCAAGGCAGGTCAAAATTCTAGAAAACGTCACAGTCGCGGCAAGGCGGGCTTATGGCACTGACCGCGCTGCGACCTTTTCACAATCATACGAAATCTTCTCTAATGAATGGTCCCTAACTAAATGAAGAAACTTTCTCTCGTAAGATAGAAAGGACTAAAGAAAGTAAAAAGAAAAGAAGGAATGAATGGAGAAAATGCCTTCAAAATGATTTTATTTCTTGTCATCTCAAAAATAAACAGTAAAAGCACCAGTAGTACAACCCAAGGCTGCTCCACCATTGGTTGCTGACGAAAGCGATGATGATGACTTCTTCAGTAAGCCACAACCACCACCATTATCCACCAGTCCTGCTCCACCACCCGTGAAGGCGAAGCCTGGACCAAGCTTATTCAGCGATGAAGATGAGGATCTTTTCTCAGAGTCCAAGCTGTCAGCTACTAGTGCTGCAAAGGATGAGTCAGAGGAACCTCTGCAAGTTGAGAAACCTGCAGAGACAGAGAAGCCCAAGCCCAAGAAGCCTGCTGGTGCTGTTTCTATGTTTGGTGGAGTGGATTTATTTGGTGGAGCTGCAGCTAAGGGCGGAGAGAAGAAAACTAATGATGCTGCACCCAAACAAAAGGGTATGGTGGCAATTGGTGCTTTGTTTTTGATTATTATCATTGTTGTTGTTTTTCATTGTTGTTGTTGTTGTTGTGTTTTTCTTCTGGGGGATATTGTCGTTGCCGCTGATGTTGCCTTAGGGTTTGGTCAGAAAGTGAGAGGGATTGGGCCATGAAAAACAGGGTTGGGTCATTTTTTGAACCTCAAATAAAAGGGTTGATTATGAGAAAATAAGCCACTCATTAGGGCTGGTTTATCATTTTTGAGACATTACCTAGGAGTGGGTCAAACTATTGGGCTTAAAACAAAGGGTAGGTCACCACTTTTTTGCCTTTCGATAATAGGCCTTTCCCAAGATATGGTTGAGTGAGTCCTGTACTTGCCAAAGCCTCGATTTCATTAGCGTAGCAGTTTCTTCTTGGTGTTATTATGTAAATTATGTATTGTTTAATCAAAAACTCTTCTTTGCTTTATTGTTTAATCATCCCGAAGTCCATTGTATCAGATTAGTACATAGCTCAGTGCTCGATGGGACCCCCTTAACCCCCCTCCCCCAATTACTTTCTGGTAATTCCCTCAGAAGAATGGAGCAGAAATCCTAAGGTGGAAACTTTTGGATACCGTGATTTAACAATGGCTTTTGCGTGGACCGAGGACGGTACCTGGATGCAGAAACCATTCATTGTACGGGCTTTGCATTTTCTACCTATGAAATGAGCCCCAATCTTGTCCGTCGCCGAGAAGTCTCTTTTGATGTGAGAATTAAGTTAGAGGTGATAAAATCTTCATGAGTGTAAAATTGTTATTGCTCTCTATTGTTTAGATCCTCTTGGAATGTTTGATGACAACGAGGAAGAAGATTTGTTTTCGTCAAAACCGAAAACGGTCAGTACAAAGATATGACTTGCGCAGGATGACGTTTTCTCCTTGTTCTCGAGGTTCTTTTTGGGTAGCAGTAGTGGAAGTAATGTAATGGTGGCATTGCCAGTGGTGGTGGTAGTAGTGGTAGCAGTAGTGGGAGTAAT
>WUAP02166229.1:0-24302 GCA_015163945.2 Stichodactyla helianthus | reverse complement strand
ATAAAAATGAACAATATTATCAGAAACGTTATGAAGAATGGATTTTCAAAATATGGTCGTAGACGTTAGGGGCACTTGCGCTATTTTCTTTGTACATTGCCGGTTTTTCTCGGGTCGTAGCTCAAAAAATGAAAAGGGGGACCCCCATTTTTTATTTTATTTTTAGAACACTCTAGCTGCGTGCCAAGTTTCAGAAAATTGACAATAGAACATCAATTGCGTTCTTAATTTTTCTAATTTGTCCTTCATTCACGTTTAATCTAGCTAATTTTCAATAGCTTTAATGCGAAAACAATCTTCTACAAAAGAAAAAGAAAAAGAAAAAGAAAACTACGAAATAAAAAGACAAGTACCAAAAACATTCACTGTACAAGGACGCCACACATGTACACAAGCCACTACTAGTAAAAGAAAAGCACATGATATGCCAGCGAACTCACAGCCTGGGACAAGGTCAAACACCTCGGTCCTAGGACGCACAACAATTAACAGTAGGTGTTATCTAATTAGAAATTACGATCCTTGTTTGTTGGACACTCAAATGATATAATTTGTGTGAGAAATAATTTGTGTTTCATAACCGTACAGCTAATAACGCATGCAATAGCAGTTGCTTACAGAACCCTTGATGCCTCGTTAATTCAAGAGGGATGTTCGTAGTTTTAGCTGCTTAAGGCCAAGTTTGGTACAAAGTAGGGTTTTGTGAGACTTCTATAAAAGGTACTTTATAATAACGGTCTTTTTGGACATCAGGCAAGTAATTTTTTGGGAAGAAATTGTTAATTTTGTAAACTACTTGTTCCGGAAAGGCTTTCCTTGAACTGCGCGCACTGTAACGTCCGCACGAAAATTTAAAGCGTTTTTGTTTTCATTTTTCTATATTTTTTCAACATTCCGGCACAGAAATAGTTAAGCTTGGTCCCACTATGTAGGAAAAATTTTGGTCCTAAAAAAATCATCATCTCATATTCAAACTTAAATGACTATAAAATTTCTTTAAACTTCGCTTACGGCGTTTATTTTTGAAAAGTGTCGGCGTAAGCCTTACAAATGCAAAGAAAAAAATTCTGTAAGATAGAACATCCTAAAATAGACTTCATTGATTTTTAAGAATTCCCTAGCTGATAAAGATTAGATTTAACAAATCTACGATAGTTTCTTGTGGTATGTCCTCTTATTTACCACGGTTGGCGTCATCGAATCGTCAAAATTGTTGTGGATCCATGAGTCGCAACCGAGTGGATCCACTTAACAATTTTGACGATGAGATGGCGCCCACCATGATAAACAAGAGAACATACCACAATAAACTATAGTTAATATCTTTTTTACCACTTCGTTCAGTTCGACGTCTGAACCGGGCCTAACAAACAAAGCATATCTCGGAAGTGGCCTATTTCATTTCAATCCTTACTTCATGCCTTATGGTCTTGTGGGTCAACTTACTGTCATAATGATCTAAACTAACTATAGCTATGATTGTCTAAACTAACTATAGCTATGAGTTTGGTAAAAATTACTACGGCACTTTCTGACTTTTCGACAGACGCTTGTCATTATCAGTCAAAATAATGAATGAATACGTAAGTGGAAGAACACAAAGAACAATGTTATGTAAAGAAGGAAGTCTCTTTAGCTTCGTATGCAAATTGCCCATTTCAGACCACGTGACATTCTCTTGGGAATTGTTCTTTTATGATGAACATGTGTTATGAGACAAAAAATTATATTTTTCTAATCTCCCAAAATGAGATATGAGGTCCGTGAATAAGATTAATTATCTTATAAAAACATGATAAATCTTATATATCTTAGTCCATTAACAAGGATAAATATCCCTATACTATTTCAATGCACGTACAGTTTTAGCAATGATTATGTAATCTATTTGTAGGATTCCTTCTTAAACTCCTCCTACTAGTACCAATACCTATGGTCACACCCTAAATAGTCTTACCCCTATTTCTTGTCATATTTTCGATTTATTCCTTCAAGTCTTATGATAGAAGTATGTCTTATAATCTTTTTTATACCTCTAAGATATATTCATTTATTAACTTTACTTTTAGCTTTGCTTAATTCTAAGAATTGTACTCGTTATTCTTTCACTAGAATATTGAACTTAGGAATGTGCTTTCTTTTATAGCCAATAACATTTAAGCAATTAATCTAGATAGATCGAATATTGGCACCTGTCATAAGATGCTTATAAATATAGCAACCCATGTAATCATTTAGTTAGTTAGTAGTCAGTCCTTTAGAGAGCACAGTAATAAAGACTCGGTCCCAAAGGTACCCTCGTAACACATGTTAAAATATTACCATACGAAAGAATCAACTCCTAAGAGTCACATCATGTGGTCTGAAATGGATAAACAAACAACGAAGCTAAATAGGTCTTATATTATGTTCAAGAAAGGATTCTTTTGAAATAAGAGATTCCTTGTCAACTACCAACATTAAGGTGGCTCCTCACAGGAGTTTTCGGTAGTTCTATGGCTAATGCAGGCTCACACATTGATACCCAATAGGCCAACCATATTAAAGTTCATGAGTTTAGGATTCAATCTTTATGAAGCTGATCACGTATAAAGTTACCAGGGTAACATCACGTCAGCTATGACGAAGGCCATTGTTTTCATTAGAAAATTAAAACCTCATGCTTTCCGACTAGACCTTTTCCGAATTCGCTTGGATGATTACGTGGAGTCACATCCAGTTGCTTCCGGGTGTTGCCTCGGGCTGTGGCATTCGGACCAGCTACATTGCGACGTTGGTCCTGGTGCTTCAGCTTGGGGGCTGCCCTGGGGGTGTTGCGTGTGGCTCCCACTCCTGCTATTAAATTAATTTTACTTTATTACATTTTATTATATTTATTATTTGCTATTAACTTTTAATTATTATTTAATTCCATTTTTTCCCTTCTATTTTAAAATAGTAGGGTAATATAAATTTTAGCATATGTATTTTATTATTGTATATAGTTTATTTTATAGTTGGTGTGATGGCATTAGGCTTTACTAACTTAATAAAGATGATGATGAAACAATGTCAAGTTTCAAGTTAAGGTTGGCCTTGATAAACAAAAGAAAGTTCAGTCTCGACACTTGAAACCATTGTTTCGTGATCATCCAAGCGAATTCGGGAATCGAAAAGTCTATCCAGCTGAGCGGAAATAAATTTTCTAACCAATAAGAGTTCGTGGTGATTTTTCATGGCCGGCCCTATGTTCTAACTATAAGCACTTTTTTCTTCCTGAAAACAATTAAAAATTTGATCCGATGTATTTTGAGTCTCAGAAAAGTCCAAAACTATTAAACAGAGTGAAATTCTATTTGTTAATTATCTAAAAACCACGCGAGAAAGGATTTTAAACACAAAAGAGTGAGGGCCGGAGGTTTTGTCCAACAATGCTTTGCACAGCTAGTAGTTCGATCAGCTGGATTGTTGTCCGAATATTTTGGTGACTCTAACACAAAGTATATCACGTGACAGCTAGTGGCCAATCGGTGCAATTCATTAGCCAAGCAATGTAACGCAATTGATTGCCTGAAACTCTATTCCTTCTCAACTCTTTTAATTCTTTTTTGCCGGCTTATTTATCATTTATCTATTTAGTTTTTATCCAAACATTCTAATTTGAGTTATCGCAATTTTTTTCTTAGATTTTGAAAATGTGGCCATCGGTGGCAGTCACGTTTTTGTTTCTATGGAAACATGGAAAAGCAGAGTCTTGTAATACAGCATACTCTCAGGCCAATCACAAGATCCAAGGTCACGTGATCAAAACCTATTTTACAAAAACAACCGACCAGTGTATGAACAAGTGTGCAGAACAAGCAAGTTGCCACAGCATTAACTATTACTCAAGTCAAGGAATCTGTGAGCTAAATAACGCTAATCACTTGACCAGCCCTGAAAGTCTGGTCTACTCAGCTGAAAGTCAGTACCTCAACTACTTTTTGAAACCGCCATCGAGATGCAGTAAAAGACTGTGTAGCGATCCTCTTGTGTGTGTGATTGACAAGAACAACGCACAGAAGTACGAGTGCGTTTCTTGTGAAGGTAATCAAACCCCCTCTTGTATCGTTCGGTATTATTAATTTGGCTACTATAAATCTATCAAGACATCTTTTCATTAACGGTTGGACAAATTGGATGAAAAGGATCCTCATACGACGACTTAGCAACGGAAAGAGAGCTTCTGTAATTGCCCCTAATCCATCATGACGTCACGGTTTGTTTATGAGGGGGAAAGAATCGTCCAAAAGAATATTAAAATAATATATAGTATGTATTGTGAAAACATTACGCCCAAGTGAATAAGGTCTAATCACTGTTAAGAAAAGTTTATTCTCAAATTGCTTACGGTTTCCGAACGTAACTGATATTTATTATTGCACAATATTTTTGTATTTGGTGGCTGTAACTGCTTTTCTCCGGTCCACAAAACGCATTTAATATCGATTTTCTTTGTGCTGTTACTGTTTTGTCCCCCTCCCACGACCATCATCCTTAGCGTTTAAACAATAGATTGTTTTGATGTGACGTCATTATGAAATAGGCCAATTAACGGAGTAGCGTCGTTAATGAATTTTCAAACGCTCAAAGGCAAATCCTATATAATTTAAATATAAGTTCGACATTGATAATCTTTTTCTCTTTTAGAATTTGAAGAAAAAGAAATGATATTTGAATAACTATAAAAGGGCGCAGTTTACAAGGAAAATTTTGCATTCTTTGAATTAAGTTGAAAATTTCTAGGCTAAGGGGTGTATAACTATGGGCTGATAATTCTCTTCCTCAGAACAAGGCGTAAAGGAAGTCATATCGTTTCCCAGGAAAAGCATTGAGGATAAAGTTGTCTATGAAATTACGACAGACATCCAGTTGACAGCTTTTACCATCAGTATGTGGGTACAGGTCGACCCCAGCACAAATGCTCACACACCGTTCAGTTATGCCAGAGTTGCACAACCTAATGAAATATCCGTTTTCCTCACCAAATCGTACACTGAACTTGGTATCGTTAACACTTTTAAGTAAGTTGAACTGAAGCGACAGTTTTCCCTGTGGAAGAACCGTGTCATATATCAAGGCCCGGATACACGATGCGACGTCGCTTGCAACGGGGTTTTTAGGGGGATGTCACACTCGTAACGTTTGGCTTGCGACATCGCAAATAATTGGTTAGAGGCGAGTTCCAAGTTCTATGTTTACAAAACTGACGAAAACAGAATGGTCAGCGGAGCATCAAAACAATCTCATTTTATTGGCTGAGAGCATCACGCCGTCGCAAGCAACGTCCCAGATGTGAGAACTTTGTCGCCAGCGACGTTGCATAAAGTAGAACCCGCCTCTATTTCTGCGACGTGGCGAGCAACGTAACAGGCAACGTCACATCGTGTGTCCGAGCTTTTAGGGACCGTTTATTTTTTATAACTTGGGGGGGGATGGTTTCGTAGAATTTATTCTGGGGAATCACAAGGTTTTGAAAAAAAAAACCTTGGAGGAAGGGGATCAGCAAAACAACGACAGACAGTAAGGGGGGGATCACATGCAATAATTAAATTTGTTCGAAAATGAGGGGGGATCACTTAAGTTCCTTAGTGCCTCGGGGAGGGGGGGAGGGGATCGCTCCCTCACCTTAAATCGCCACAGGCTGGATTGATTCGTTGGATGATCTAACTCAGTTGGGAGTTTTTTGTAAGTTCTTTTCAGCATGTCAGTCTAGAGAGTTTTTTCCTCATTGACTCCGGGTCTCCTTGTTCTGCAGAAATGAACCTTACTTAAATTAACGGAAATTCTTTATATAACTTTTTTGTTATTATTTTTAAGGCGCAGCTACCCACCCGTGATTGATGGCAAGTGGCATCACCTCTGTGCAACGTGGCAAAACTCGGACGGCATATACAAATTCTACATCGATGGAATTAAACAAGGGAATAGTAGCACCATCATGCACCAAGGTCATGTGATTCAGAAGGGTGCGTTGGTTGTTGGACAAGAACAGGATAGTTATAAAGGAGGATACCAATCGCATCAGAGTCTTCAAGGAAACCTTTCAAGTGTTAACATGTGGGACAGGGTCCTAACGGCCCAAGAGGTGTCAGCCCTTGCAAGAAAATGTCCCACTGAGGAAGGCAATGTCATAACTTGGTCAACCTTGAAGAACAAGATATCGAGTGGTTTGAAGTTAATCTGTTCATATGAGTGTGTCTAGGTGGTCAGGAGTGTGATGGGACTGGTCATAAAGTAACATACAGTTTTATAGACAGCCCACCCTTTTCAAGACGTTTAATTGTGTGACTCACCCCCTGTTTTTACCCTCCCCACCCCCTTAACTTTGTGGTCAGTCCCTTAATTAAGTATGTACTGAGGCACCAGGTATTATTTTGGGTCTAAACTTTTCCCTTCACTGATTAGGTCTTTAGCACGCGAAGTAAGGAAACTCCTACACAAAAAGGGGTGTAGTGCTCGTCTTACCTTTTAGGGGTTGAGATTGTTTTGAAAACGCCTTTTAAACTTTTCCAAGCTTTTTGTCTTAAGTAACACGCGTTACAAATCCGTGGTAGAACACAAATAAACGATTCCTAGTTTGTGATCAGGAAATCGAGAAAAATGGTTGTGTAACAACTGTAGCTTATTGGTTAGAGCACAACACAAATAAACGATACCATAGTTTCTCCTGGTTTCTACCCAGTTTGGGATCAAGAAATCTAAACCATTTAAGAGACTTTAGACTTGAGTTTATTAGCACACATATTTACAATTTAAATTATAAAATTACAAGAAATCGCCCTTTAAATTAAGGAGAGAGAGAGAGAGAGAGAGAAAGGAGTGAATATTACAAATGTTAAGTATTAAGTGTACAGAGGTGGTTAAAGTAGTTTAAACTTTCGAGTTAAACCACCGTTTTTAAGTGTAGCCTCTGTAGCCTGTAGCTCAGTGGTTAGAGCACCTCTCGAGTGTTTATATTAGGCTATGCAAACACAGGGAAAAATATTCTTTGTGATTAAAGATTTCACAGCGCGGACATAAAAAAGTCAAAGTGAAAAAATTTAAAAGTTAAAAAGTAAAGGGGTTTAGGAGCATATTACAAAGCGAGTTTGTCTTTTTGATCATTTTCCTCTGTCATCTTTGTCTTGACCCGTTTTGTCAAAAGACATTTTGTCTCAAGCGAATAAACAGCACACATCGGCACTTCAGAAAGGCACACCAAATGTACATAAGAGGACTATTTTAAATCTCACGTTATTTAATCTAAAAACACTGGGGATTTCCTTTTGCAAAAGATCCAAACTCCTCCAGTGAAATTTTCATCCATGTTCAATCACTTGAATCCGGCATCCAATATAGTGAGGAAATAGTAGTCACGTTACCTTTGTTTATTACGAGGAACGCCTGGGAGCTTTGAATCTGAGCTTGACTTTTAGCTGTTTTAATTTTGGCCGTTTGACAAATCGCCTGAAGACAAAATATTGGAGGCGAAATGTAGAAACGGCAAAAGCGAAAGTGTTTTTGGCAAAGTCGCTTGAGACAAAATGTCTTTTGACAAAACGGGTCAATACAAAGATGACAGAGGAAAATGATCAAAAAGACAAACTCACTTTGTAATATGGTCCTAAATCACTTTGACTTTAACTTTTGCCTTTTTTCACTTTTACTTTTTTTATGTCCGCTCTTGGCCACCGTACCTGCCCCCTCTCCCCTCCCCCCCACCCTGCCATACATTATGAACGCAGCCTTTTTTTCTGAAATAGAAGCTCTGCAACTTTAACTGGTTAAAAGGAATTGGCGCGAAGATTTAGTGCATTCGCGCGCGCGCCGCGTCCACGCATCACGTGATCTGGAGCCTTTCGGCGGGAATTTACTCAACCGTTCGAATAAGTGACTGCCATTTTGAATAATAACACGATAGAGAGAAAATCAAGCTTGATTTACGACACCTTTCCTTTGATATTTTATTTCTTTTTACTGATCAAAAGGTAAGTGTTTCACTCTTGACTCTTATGTTGTATGGATTTTCGTATCATTTGAGTGAAAAACATTTGAAAGTCCCTCCATTGCCTCATAAACGCTTATTTGAGTAACACAATACTTTTTGAACTGAGATAGCGTCGGTCCACATTTCAACGAAAAAATTAGTGTTTAGGACGCTTAAACCTGCTAAAAAAGCCAACTGCTGATACTTTAAATGTTGTGACGCACATTTATAAAATAAAAATGCAGTAGGCCTTAAGAAATATGGGAAAACTGGTGCTGTTTCTTGCACAGTCACACACGACGGATGCTTTAGTCCGTAAGAGTACAACTTGTTTTGTCGAAACTTGTCTTGTAGTACTGGAATAGAGCCATGAATCTTCTAGTTTTATGCACATTGATCAAGTTTTATTCGTTTAAAGAAGAACGCTATCGAAGAATATCGTTTTTTAATCGAAAAAACATACAAGAGGACTTGGTTTTGAGTAAACTCAGACCTGCCAAGTATCGCATAAACAGCATTTATTATCCACTACAATATCCGTCAAAAAAAGCGAAACTGCAAAAATTACCTCTCTTCCAATAATATTAGATATTCTATTTGCATTTTGTAAGCAATTTTCTAGCTATCAGTTACTAAAACGGGCTAAAATACTACTTTATTCCCAAGTTGCTCGAACTAAGAGCTGAGTTGTACATGGAGTTATGTGTGACAATTTACACTGTTTTTTACATGTAATCGGTTTTTCGCAGTTGTCTTTAGATAAATGTATTCTCCTTTCTGATAAATGTATTCTCCTTTCTGATAAATGTATTCTCCTTTCTGATAAATGTATTTTCAATTTATATGTTATGTTCTTAGTTTACGAGTGCAATTGGTACACATGTTATAACGTCTTTATGGGAAAAAATCTTATGAATTCTGCAAAATAATGTGTAAATTACTTGAATTGCAAAAAGCCTACGAATTGCTGACACTGTTTTATTTAATCGCCTTGTTAGTGAATATATGACTTGTTCTTTTGGTTTCTTTTCCTTATTCTTATTTCATTTTTTTTTTTAATGTTGTATTTGGTAAATTTATAACGATCATGCGTAATGAATGTGCTATAATCTTGAAGCTGAAAGCTACTTATGAAACCAATCAGCATGTTGTTAATAACAAATGCTTTAGTTACGTTTAGATGTTTACATCTGAAATATACTTCCTTAACGACTGGTCACTGTAGGAACTATTTTTCCAAAATTGCCCTCTGATGTACATGTAGCAGTCATACCAACTTGCTGATTGTAAGATTGTGAATAAAAAATGGATAAAATCTTCTGTCTGACTGTCAAATTTACATGTTTCCTGATCAATTTATACATGAACTCGTTAGGTTACATCCAACCTCTAACAGTGCACACTTTACCCCCTCCAAGGGTATTTAGAGCAACTATACAGGGATAAGAAAGAAGCCAAAATAAGCTGAGAGGTCAAACTACAGATCATACTACAGGCCTCTTGCTTAGCAGGCAGCATACTAACCAACTGTGCCATGCTTGGTTTGTTTTATTAATCTAATATTATTTCTCTTTTACAGAATTTATTTTAGATTGTGGAGGAAGACCTAACTGGCATCATGTTTTATCACACATTCATTTTGGCCAAGAAAGGCCCCATGGCAAGGGTTTGGCTAGCTGCTCATTGGGAGAAAAAGCTTAGTAAAGCTGTGGTTTTTGAGACAGACATCAAGTCCTCTGTTGAAAGCATAGTTTCTCCAAAAATAAAGATGGCTCTCAGAACATCAGGGCATTTACTACTAGGAGTTGTCAGGATATATTCTAGGAAAGCTAAATATCTACTTGCAGATTGTAGTGAAGCTTTTGTTAAAATAAAGATGGCTTTCAGGCCTGGTGTAGTTGATCTGCCTGAGGAAGGTCGGGAACTGGCATTTTCTGCTATTACCTTACCAGAAGTGTTTACAGATTTGGACATGACATTACCAGAATTGAAGTAAGTCAGTCACTTACACTGCTTTTTTATAGGGCCATTTACACTAGCAATTTTGTCACACAACTTGAGTTGTGATTTTTTGGTGATTTTTACAGCAAGAGATCCAAATTTAGTGTAAACATGTGTGATTTGGGTTGCAATAAATTTGACATTGAAATGACCATGGAGCAAGTCATGCAACAAAAGTACTAGAGTAAATGGGCCTCATGACTCCCAAGTTTTTTTTTTGACTCATTTACATAAAATTAGGGACTCCTAGGTCTTTTCTGAGATAAAGAGCATATTGCATTGTGGTCTAGCTTCGGTACACACATCTATTGTTAATTATGCCTTATATGGTATTGTTTGTACCAAAAGCTAGACCACAATGCACATGTGAAATATAAAGCATATAGAATTTTATTTCAAGGGTTTATGATGCAGAATTCTAGTTTTATATATATAATAAAGTGATTTATTATAAGTGCGCACTTTTGAGTGCAAATAAAAGCCAAAACAAGTGCAAATATCCTGCATTATTACATGGTTTGAGAACCGGTAAATAAAATGTCTATTTCACTGCATTCTTTTACGTCAATATTTGTCGTATAATAAACAATTTATTACACAGAAAGCTGTATAATATGGCTGTGCATTTTTGTCATTTCAGTATTTTGACTCGCCCTTTGGGCTTGTCAAAATACTGAAATGACTTGTAAAAATTCACAGCCGTATTACACAACTTTCTGTGTAATAACCTCTATATCTTTGGCTGAGTTGGCTGAGTGAAAAATATTCTTATGCTTTCAGTGACATAGAACTCCAAGCACAATTTACATTAAACCAGAGCCGAATAGAAGAAATTACCATGAAAGAAGATGTTCTTGTCAATAACTTGCTTGGAGATGAAGGTTTTGGAGATATCCCATTTGACAGTGATGGAGAAAAGGAAATAATGAGAGCAGGAACTGGAATGGAAGAATCCCTCTACCAATCAAAAGATCTGTCAAAAATCACTTTGAATGAAACTGATGGTGGTAAAGGAATCTCTGATTCTACATTTGAAAGAAGCAAGATAGGTTAGTAAAATACCCTTCCAAATTATTCAGTGAATAGACCTTTTACCAAAATGGTGGCCACAAATTTGAAGGAGAAAAAATTTAACTGAGTGAAAAATTAATACCAGCACTGGAAAGAGCACCTCAACTTTAGTAAACCTGCAAAGATTCATTATGTTAGGTGTCATAGTGGCCGAGAAAACATTTTTCAAAAATTGCCAAATTTACAGAGAAATGTATGTGTGGGGGTATGGCATGACACCCAACATAATGAACCTTTCCAGGTTTACTAAAGTTGAGGTGCTCTTTCTAGTGCTGGTATTTGCTTCTAATTTTAAAATATTTGAAATTTTGGGCGCCATTTTGGTAAAATGTCTATTACCAAGCAACATGAAGACAGCAAATGACAATAAGAAATTTTGTACATTGGTCAAGAAATTTCTAAAGAATCGTTATAACACTTAGTTTTCAATTTATATTATGTATTTACATGTTATACAGGGATTGCATTAACACAGAAATCATGCATTTTTACACAAAAAAAAAATCAACAAACAAGCAAACAAAACAAAAAATGCATTTTCAAAATTTTAATGCATCCCAAGGACGCAGGATGCCTAATCAAAGAACTTATGCCGTTTGACAAACAAAGCAAAAGTGGACTTGGCAAAAAGGTCAGAACATTGTGGTTGCCATATAGGAGACTTGAGACGATTACAACATCTGGGAAACTTGCATGCCTGTCTGCCATTTTTACTCAATTGAATTAGAGCATGTGTCTTCATTTGCCCCTTGAGAGAGCTAATGTTGTGTGATGTGTCTAAAGTTAAAGTTGTGAGACAGAAACAGCAATAAAGACAAGTTAATATTGAAGTTAAAATAATTTATTTGCCACTCACTTCTTTTTTGCAAAGCAACATTTTCTTTAGGAGGGCTCTCATCTGAAAATATTAGATGCACAAAACATGCTAGTGAACCCAATTTGATCAGACACATGGGTCCCAGGACCCAGAATGAAAAATCCAAGCGCCATCCCTGATATACTTTATTCCTTTTTCTATTCATAGCTATGATGTTTATATATTTTTTATTAGTATTTCCTTTATGTGAGCTTCATGATGAAAGAAAAATGTTTATTTTATAGACCTGAGTGAGATAATAGAAAATGGGCCATGAGCTACAAACTGCCTCACGCAATTGAATTTTTTCTGGGCTCCTTGTGGTACTTTGGATGGATGCATGGCACTTTGCCCAGTTGACTCGTTCCTGGTGCATATTAAAGGTGACTGTGTGAGGCAGTTCGTAGCTCATGGCACACAGATGACCTATTGCTCACCACAGAGTCTCCAGTAGCTCAGTGGTTAGAGCATCAGACTAGAAAATGGAGGGTTGTGGGTTCAAATCCCACCTGGAGCTCAGAATTTTTTCTCAGCTCCTTGTGATATTCCTGCATATATAGTCTTTCTATAATTTATTATTCACGTACTTTGGATGAGTTAAGAAGAGAGAGTGAAAATCAGTAGAAACAGCTAAAAGTGGATCCAAGTAGCAGTTAGTTTTGCAGAACTCCAAGGGATGGTGCAGTTGTGATTATCCACAGAAAAGAAATATTTTCTGTGTCTATATAATAAAAGAAACTACACAGGTCTTAAAGATGCATGTATGAAGTCTATCTTTGAGTGGTGAAAACAACATTTCTCAAGTGAGAGCAGTAAACAAGTAAGATATTGTTTTCACCACTCAAAGATAAACTTCATGTTATACCATGTTATATCCTCTATATTTTCCCTAACTGTAATTGACAATAAGTATAGTATTAATTTACAAACTGCAAAATTTCTTTGAATTCAGATTTAGCACTAGATGAACCTATCAAAGATGATGGTTTTGGTGGTGATGGAGTAGATTTTCTTGCTGATGGTTTTGGAGATGGCTTGGGGGATGCCTTAGTACCTGGTATTGATGACTTGCCTACTGCAGCAGCTGATGAACTACCTTTGGAACCTATTGACACACAGATAGAGGGAGAGGAGCCCAAAACGGATACCACCACTACCCCTCCAGAAGAGCATAATGAAACAGGTAACATTATTGACTTATATTATGGTCATCAATAATGACTGATTCCTTAAATTGCAATTACAGTTACAAGTCTATTTCACTTCTGTTTCCAATTGAAGGCACTGCATGCCAGTTTTGATTGTGGTGAGAAATTTAAAGTCATCACTTTCAAAGTGGGAAAACTCATTAGAACATTTGGATTGTAACTCTGATTCATCTAAATTGCATTCATTTATTCTCTTAAATGTGTTGACCATTTTCAAATTCCCACTTCACATATCACAGGATTTGTGCAAGTCCTTAAACTCCTACTCAAGCATGTTAAGGCCTGGGCGTTTAGAGGATAGGCTAAAATCATTAAAAATTAATATTTCATTCAAACCTTAACATCAAATATCCAATTTGATACCAAAAGTGGCAATTAGGTTCCTGAAGATTTTGAGCTATGCATTGTTGGTATGAAGTGGTCACATGACCTTTAAGGTAGAAAAACATAAATTTCAAAATGGGCCAAGGTTAACCCTTGTTGCAAATGCCAAATGGCTGTACTTCACTACAGATTACAGTTTAAAACTCTTGTTTATTTTACCACTGAAGGTCTTACAAAAATTAACTCCTTGCTACTCGCTCTCTCTCTCTCTCTCTCAACTCAATATGCATAGTTGTGGTTATGTCATTACGTCACTTCCGACATACTTTCATTATAGAGTGTTTTCAAGTTTAAATTAATAAGTGCTTAGGAGGCAGCAAGAAACTGTCTGGAATGGGATGTCCCCACTATCACAGTTAGCAGAAAATTAATTTAATGCAAATTAAGGACTTGGTCATGTGACCTGTTTTGTGAAATATCCCCTTACCAGATTATGGGTGACCACCATTTCAGGCAGAATTTGAAAGTAACTCATAAAAGAAGTTTGATGAGCTCTAATTTGTTATTCCATGAGTAGCTTATGGTCGGCCGATTTTAGATTGAATTTTCTTTAATACTTCCAGACACATTTTTGGTCACGTGACCCACCTTATGAAATTTTCATCTTCAAATTTTCTTAAAATAGTGGAGTTGTAACACCTAAATAAATTTTAGCTTTCCAGCTTTTATATTTCTCCCATAATTAAAAATTATTAATTTTATGCTAATTAGGCAAGAGACCCAGGCCTTAACATGCTTGAGTAATGAAAAGTCCTTGAATTTAGAATTCATTCTCCAGTTCCTCTACTGTATTTATATTAGTTCCTTCCCATATGTTTAGGAGCAAATACTACTAATGAGCTGACAGTCCTACAAAATGAAGCAGAAGGCTTTGTACTTGAACCTGTAGAAGTTGTTCAGAAAGGAAAAAGAAGCCGCAGAAAGCGAAAGCTCATAGTAGATGAAGACAAAATCTTGTCTACTGATGTCATCAAAGCACAGCTGTCAGACACAATGGATATCGTTAAGCATGCAACTCTTGCACCACCAACAAAAAGAAGGATGAAACTGAAAACAAAATCAACAGTTGAACAACTCTTCGCACTCCCTGCATTGGAGTTGTTTGCTTCTTCCTTGGTTGAATCATTTGTTATTAACTTGACTCATAAGATGACAAGTGAGTTGGAAACAGTTAGTCATGAGTCAGAAGAAAAGATGGAGACTGAAGATGTAGAGCAAGAAGTACCTCAAGAATCAACTACTGCTGGTGATAAATCACAGAAGCGTGCCTCTGTGACATTTGAAGAACCTGTACCCTCAATGGAGGAGCCATTACAAGACATGGGACAGGAAGAAATCCCTTTACCTGATCAATTGGAACCAGAACAAGAGGAAAAAGAACAAGAGGAAAAAGATGACATTGCAGAGCTTCCTTCATCACAAATGGATGACGAACAGAAAATGAATACAGAAACAGAAGAACAGTTTGAAAATCGTAGGTGGACCAAGAGAACAAGTCAACTGTTACACACTCTAAAGAGAGAGTTCAATAAAAAAGACAATGTTAACTTCAATAATCTTGTCCAAAAGAATACAAGAAAGCAAGCTGCATACAAATTTTATAGTTGTCTGTTACTTAGCAAAGATAACAGTCTCAACATGAAGCAGAAGGATTTATTTGGAGATATCATACTATCCAAGGGAGCACACTTTGTGGCAGCCTGTTAGCATCAGATCAGATCTTCATAATCCCTTTATAGATGAAAAACAAACAATCAAACATGTACAAAATCCATACAACTTTTTATAGAAAGGGAAAATCCTGAAATTGCTTTAAATATCTCAACACTATATAGTTTTATTATCTTATTTGTAAATTTCATCTCATTCAACATGTATGGTTCATGCATTTTTTATTTGAAGTTATATTTTTAGTTGTTTTAGGGCTGAAACTGTCAATGGTTCTGCCCAATGGTGGTATTGCTTTTCTCATCTTAGGAGAAGGCTGACTTTTAATGTTGTTGGAGCTTTGTAACAGTTTTTTTCTTAAGAAATAAGATCTACTACTTGATTAAAATTTTTAACATGATAAAAAGGAAATATTGCTTGTGTTTCCTATATATACATATGTGACTGGCAGCAGTCTTTTCAGTATATAACTTAAGTTATCATTGGCTAATTGTGACAGAGGCTGTGCTACTCCTTAAATTCCTTGAAAACTTCTTGAATTTAATTCTCGTTTTCAAGGGGACTTGAAAAACTCTTGAATTTTATCATTCTAGCTAATCTCCTTGAATTTCTGCTTTGATCGTTACTTGCAAGGTTATGAAATAGATCCAATCATCTGAAATCTTTGTATCATCAATTAAAAGGCTGAAAAGCATGTTTTCTACATATTCAGTCAGGCTACAACAACATACAAAATGCAATATTAACAATGCATTACTTCCTTTTAATAAAGTGCACTACTAAAGTATAATTAAGTTTAGGTGACCAAATGAAATAGATTAAAAATTCAGCTATAATTCAGGTATACACGATACCCCCAGACATACATTTCTCTGTAAATTTGGCAATTTTCAACTTAAGTTTTCTAGGCTGCTATAACACCTAAAATAATGAATCTTTCCAGGGTTACTAAAGTTGAGGTGCTTTTTCTAGTGCTGGGATTAATTTTTCACTCAGTTAAATTTTTACTCATTTGAATTTGCAGCTGTTATTTTGGTTCTATTAGCATCAAGGATTTTTGCACGCTTGACAAAAGCCCCTAAAAGGTATGAATATATATGATTACTTTTTTTATTGAAACTGATAACATCTTTCTACTCAGTTCTTTAATGTTGTCCAATAAAGAGAATTGATAACAATTGGCCCTAAAAGGTACAGAGTCATGTTATGTAACTGTCATTTGAGTTGGAAGCCCTTAAAGGTTCATGCAGGAAATATTTTCAACCCTAAAAAGGACTGCCAATCACCCCTAAGAGTACCCCCTCCCCCCGTTGCAGGACCAAAACTAGCATTCACGGCTGTGTGCTGAGACTTTGGGAAAAAACTTTTCAGGTTTTGGTTATTTCTATAACTCTCCAACTAGTTTGTTTATACCAAAGGAATTGGACCTCATGGGCTACAAGTCAAATAACCCTCTTAGCTGCACCTTGTTAGCTATTGAGGTTTTTTTATGTGACATCATGTTGGCAGGCAAAATTTCCCAGCGTACATCTCTGTAAAAGTCTAAGGTTCAAAAATTGGCCTCTCTGAATTCTGAAATACCTTCATAAAACTTCACAATTTTACTAATATCTATATGAGAAATTTAACTATAAACTCTTTTTTCAGATAAAACAAATTTCTCAACACTGTGACGTCACAGTGAAAAACCTCGATAGACCTCTTAATTTTGTGCATAAAGGACTGTTCATTTTTTATTGGGTGGGGGTGGGGGTGGGGGTGGTGGTGGTGGTTTTTGGAATTTTTGCTAAACATTTTGTGTGGCCCCACTTTTTATTCCAAAACTTTTCCCTTGCCCCCCTTCATTTTTCCCATTTTTTGTGGGCCCCCCCCCCCCAACATATTTTTTTTTCTATGGCCTTCCACCTTCATAGCCAAATTTTTCAGGTGCACCCTCCCCCAAAAAACACCATGAGCCCCACCTCCCAAAAAAAAAATGAACAGTCCCTAATATGGTTTTTCATTTCAGACCATAAGTCATCCTCATGGGAATAAGATTCTTTGTTTGAGGTTCATACATATTCAATGTATCTTCTAAAGCAGTTCTGAAAAACAGAGAAACTAAACTCAAGGAATGACATGACACATGATCAATCTGGAATGGGACAACATTACACCCAAAGTAGAGGTCTATTTAACAATTAGACCTGTAGCTGGAATGGGCTGTGGGTCAAGTGGGCTATTTGACTTGTGGCCCATGAGGGCAAGAGGTCTAATTGTTTTGGTATCCAACTCGTAGGTCAAACTTAAAATAAGAAACATCTGCAAATCGCAATTCAGCTGCCATTTTGCAAAACCAGTGCTTTTCAACCATGGGCTATCACGAATAGCCCCCTAGTAGAGTAGTCAATCAGAATGCAGGATTTGTGATAGCCCACAGTTTGGTGGCTAATAACTTGTAGCCCTTTCACTCTACATGTGTAATTGCTTATTAATCATGTACAATAAAGAAGGGAAAAATAGCACCAACAAATAGGTTTACTAAATATTTTTTTATTTGTTACAAATCAGAAATTGTTTGACATGTATTGAGCTGATTCTGATATTTTTATCACTGAACTTTCTTAGTTTGATGTCGTGATGTAATAGAAATATAAATTAAATTGTATCTGTTTTGTTTGTTTTTTATTTCATTCCTTGTTAAGCCTCACTCCTGTGCCATTGAATTTTTTGTTGTCTGGTTTGCATGTCAGGTGGGCCTAGAATTTTTGTAAAATGTTCTCTGCATCAAAATTTTTAATTTTTTAAAAATCCAAAAATATGAAACTTTAAGTCATCCAAGTGAAAATAATTACAGTCTTAATTCTACATAAGAACTGTTGAATTGTAACATTTTCCTGAATTCAGGTGTTGCTTCTTAAGGTACACTGTCATTTGTTGACAACTAACATCGGGCCAGACTCATGGTTAATTGTTGTTCTTTATAATTCAATAGACCTTTCCTGAATTCGAATGGTTCCAAGTTGAGACTGAACCTGACTCCTTTGTTTATCAAGGCCAACCTTGACTTGAAACCATTGTTTCATGATCATCCAACTGAATTCAGGAAAGGTCTGTTAACTACCGGTACTATGTGAAATCCAATTTGAAATTATATTATTTTATGAGCCATGGTGAAACAATGATACAAGTATTTTCAAATACAAGTTTGCTTTTAAAATGCTAATCCCCCTTAAGTTACTATTATCAAATGATGAACAGACTTTATCACTGATGTCACTGAATTATGGCACAATGCAATTACAAAACCTTTATGACACATGGCAATTGAGCTGAGAAATATTTTACTATTCAAAGGCTTTCTTTATTAAGATTGAATCCAGAGAATTTTGTCAGCTGGGTTCTGAACATGCGATTTGTGTCACACTCCCTTTAAGGCCTATACATACTAAAGGTTTTGCTCAAGGAGCAGACTCCAGGGTTGTTTTGCTCCCTTGTGTGTACCAAAGATTTCATGTAAAAAAGGTTGTGGTAGGCGCAGAATTTTTCTACCTGCTCACACTCCCTGATGTTAAACTGGTTAAATATCAGCAGGCATTGTTTGTATGAACCTTCATAATTGTTTCTTTGCCACTAATAAAGCATACCAGTAATTAGGTGATTCTAACATCCTAAATTCTGGCTTTGAGTGGGATCATGGCAGAGACAGGATGGTATCTTTAGGTTGGCCCTCCTTCTCCCTGACTTCCAGTCTTCAATGGACCTGTCGTTAATAAATCTGGAAATAAACCTGGTTATGCTAGGCACAGTCGTACAAGCATCTGTAAATTTGTAAATTTTCAACTTACATTTTCTCAGCCAAATAACACCCAACATCATGAATCTTTGTAGGGTTACTAAAGTAAAAATGCTCTTTCTAGTTAATGGTAAACGTTTTTAATTTTAGGGATTTGAATAGGCTTTTTGCACGATTGCATCATTTTACTACCAACTACCAGGAGAATTCTTTATTCAGATTTCTCTACTCTCCTGGGAATAAAGAGATAATAGGCAATGTGCATCAAAGCTCACAAAGCATCATATAGTTATCAGAGTCCAGATGAATTGAAACAAAAACAGATCTTTGAGCTAGTTTTTACTCCAACATCTATAAAGAATCTCTTTGTTCCTTGCAGAATAATAAGAATCAACTGTTGAAGTTTAACTGGATGCAAAATAGCACGAGTACTGTTTTGTGCTAGAAAATTCACCTCATGCACATGACCTATTGGTAAAATTTTCCTGATAATAGAAGCCACTCAAAGCATTCTGGTCTTGGTAGTAAACTAAGCCATCATGTAAATGGTCTATTTGTGGCAGCCATTTTGGAAGGGTCTATTCCCAGCTAAAAGCAAGCAGCCAGTCACTGCTCCCTTATAAAAATACAACTACTGATGAGGCTGAAAAATGTTTTGTACCCTGACAGTTGTAAAAAATTAACACATGCCCATCCCCACCTAATGTGTATAATTTCTGAATACTACGTATGGCCTCAGTGCCTTTTATATATATATATATATTTACAAACTGTACATTTTAAATTCAATATCAAAAGATTTGGCATTGACTTGTGAATCCTAAATTTACTCACAATTCAATGCCTATATCTTTAAAAACGATATGCTATGTTAGAGAAGACTTAATTATAAATCTTGTATTAAAAAAATTAAAAATCAGCCCTAAGCAGGGCAGTCTATAGCTCTCTCTGAATCTTGGTCATTCATTTGTTGTGGCAAGACTTCCTTAGAGCATAATTTGGGATTTTCATCTGGTGAATCACAGTTCCTGACGTCATTTACCATGTATTCTATATTAGCTTGATCACTATTGACTTCAATTTTTTTCTTGATTATGGGTGCAGCATTTTCATTAGTTGAATTATCTTGACCATTTATGCCATTCTCTGAGAGAATAATTTCTGAGGAATTTTCAATGCCATCTTCTGATTCCATATCATTAATTTTGTGTTGTAATGACACAACATCTTCAACTCCATTATCTAAATTTGGCTCTTTGAATGGTTCCTTGACTTTATGAGAGTCATCTTGCACTAAATTATCAGCAACAAAATCTTGATTCCCATTCAATTGAGCTTTCAAACTCTCAGCCTTGTTTTCTAAATCTTCATCAGAGCTGTGCATTTCCTGGTCTCTATCTTGTTCTCCTACATCGTTAGTGACAACATTCTCTTGTTTCAAGTCAGTGGCTAATTGGGTTTCATCATTATTCAAAATGCTACTACCATTGTTAGATGAACTTGTTGATTGACATTTTAAATCCTCTTTGATTTCATCTGACACATTCTCATCCTTGTTTTCTAAAACATCATTGGGGTTGTGATTTTCTTGTTCTTGATCCTGTTCTACACCGTTAACGACAACATTCTCTTGTTTCAAGCCAGTGGCCATTTGGGTTTCATCACTGTTCACAATGCATTCATCTGTAGATGAGTTTGTTGATGGTTCGATTGAATTTTGTGAAGGGAGGGAAGGAAAATCCTCTGTGCTAGGTTCCACTGATGATTCAGAATCTCTAAACGTTGTGTCTGGATTTGCCAACATGGCTGAAAGAACTGTCTGTTCAAAAATTAATACATTAAGATTGAGATATTGATAATGATAAAGAAAGAGAAAACTGTAACTTAAGGCCCTTGCAATTTTCTCAGCAACTTGTCTTGCAACACCATTGTGAGACAAGTTGGAGAATTGCACAGTGTAACAGGGGTTGTCTCACAATGTTTTTTGTTGGACACAGCGTTGCACAAAGTAGAACTCAGTTCTACTTTTTGCAACTGATTGCAGCAACTTGCAATGCTGTTGCACAGTGTATCACCCTTCCAGCAACTTTTCTCGCAATTTTAACGCCTTATTTTTCAAGAATTCATGCACACATCTTCGTGATCATCCAACATGGTGCTATTATGAGCTCTCCCCAGCCAATCTTGGTGAAATATCATTGCAAGTTGCTGAGATTGTGTTGTAGTGTAACACCTCACCTCGGCAACCTGCAATGCTACATTTTCAAGCATTGCGAGACAAGCTGCTGAGAAAATTGCACAGTGTAATGGGGCCTTTCATTTATCATGCCTTGCAGCATCAACAATGTTGTACAATACACAACAAAAATGTTGCACCAAGTTCTGCAACATTTTGACATATAGACTTTTTTAACTTAGACCTTTTTAGCTTGGTTGTAATATTTTCCTATTTTAGACCATGTTATCCTCTTGGGAATGAGATTCTTTAAGCAGGGGTGTCAATAGAAGCCGGCTACCGGCGATAAACCGCCGTTTACTTAACTTCTGACCGCCGGCTACTTTGAAAATGTAAAAGTTTAAGTTTAGTTGTTTCCCTCTGGGGCTCGCATTTGAGTGCAGACGTTTACTTTTCATTCATAGCCTCTTACTTTCAAAACTATTGACACCCCTGTTAAGGCTTATCCATATTAATGTATCTTCTCAACCATTACTAAGAAACAAAGAAATAATACCAAGGGGAGTGACGTGGTCTGGAATGGGAAAATATTGCAACCAAGCTAAAAAGGTCTTTTGCTTGCCTTATGTTGTGGCATGTAACTGCAACAAGATGTAAATTGCATTATCACCAAGAGAAAAAATTGCAGCATCTATCAATAGCTTAATCTAAGGCCAAGCTGTTACATTAGAGAGCTTAAGTACCAGGCATTTTTGTCAACACAGACTTCAGAATATTGAGGAAAAATGGATCGAGAACGTCGTTTTTGGTGCGAATTTTGTGGTTTAAGCTGATGTGTGCATGCAGCACGGACATGTGATGCCTGTTAGTTCTGTTTGTTTACAATTTACAAGACATTTTTTCACTATTTTGATGATCTAAAATGAAAAGTTATCAAGTTTAAAACAATATTCTTTGTGTAAAGTTATACACAACAGAAAAATTCGGAATACAGAGAAGATTAGGAAAGTAAACGGCGACTTACCTCTTTAGTAAAAAAGTTAGTAAAAATTCTGGGTTCGAGTGAACACTGGTAGGCATTACTTCTGTTTACCTCTTTCACATTTTACACTTTCAAGACAGACAGGAAAGCTATAGTTTTCAGGTCAGTGACCTGATGTTACAAACGTCATGACATCAGGAATCCTGTAAATTCACTTCCATTTGCCACTCGTGACTTAAAAACGCCTGGCGCTTAAGCTCTCTATTGATGAAACTGTTACCTGAAACTTGTGTCTCAATGATTTTGCACACAAGTTTCAGGTTAAATTTTCAACATGTAACAGTAATTAAACAGTTTTTGTGATTTTGTAAGGTTTTACATGATGCTCACATGCAGTCTAAAGAGTATTGATTACTGATGTTTCAGTTGAAATTCTATACCTTTTTCTCATGCAGCAGCTCCAAAGTCTTTGGGATATCTGAGGCAGTACTTGGAGGAGTTATATAGAGAGACAGAAACTGTTCTAGCACTAAAGGATGGAGAACTAGCTTTTTTGGAATATTCTGAGGAGGAATTAAGAGAACATCAAAATATGGTTATAAAAAGAAAACAAATTGACTCTATAACTTGCAAAGTCAAAAATCTAAATTCATGGTCTTCTAACCTCCTTCTGTGTTGATCTCCTCCCCTTTTTACTGCTTCTTCTACTCTGTTTTTTGGTGCTTCCTCCATACATCTCTTCTAAATCATTGTCATTCTTCTTTTTTAAAAATGTTCCTCCACTGAAGCTAGCAGAAGCTCCTAAAAAATATATAAATGTACCAGTACATTGTCAACATATCAAAATTATAAAAGAGGATTGCTTGACTACATAATCACAAAACTAAAGTAAAACCCAAAATGCTTAACCATAGTCAACCTCTACTAGTACTTTACAAAAGACTCATTCATAAACTCAAAAACACTGAAGACACTACTATAAAACAAAAAACTAAAACTTGTGACAACAATATTTCATACTAGCTACACAATTAGGTAAAGGTAATTTATTTTACTTCAAGAGTGCTGGGAGTGGTTTCCTGATTCTCCTAAGCCAGGAGCTCTATATATAGTGTTCAAAGGTGCACCCTTTGTCCCCTCTCTCCATCAGTCCTCCGTTTTATGGATACTTAAAGCTAATTAAACTAAATTACATGGAATTGGAAAGAAGTGGATGCAAGGTAAATAGGAATCAAACTTTGAACCTATGCATAGAAGGCAGTAAACTAACCAACTGTGCCATCCTTGCTGCTAACAATGCTAAAGCTTCTTCCATAAAATCAAAACACTGGGATGAGCATATGTAGTGATTGAGAAAAGATATTTTTACCCTGGACTTCTTCTCTTGGTTCATGAAACGTCGAGGAGTCTCCATAATCCATTTTGGTACACATGTCAAAGTTGATTTTCTCTAAGTAGTTCAGCAATGTATCACAAAGAGCCACCATTTTCTCATGATTGGCAACAGCAATACTTTGCTCATTCCTGAAAAGAAAAGGAAGATTTATGAGAGCATTTCTCTTCTGCGCACAACTTTGATTTCCACAAATGCTATCAGGGGGTATTTTATTTATAAGGAAATCCTTTTTTTCCAGTCTGTAAATACCATTATTATATGCTAAGCTGGTCTGATGAAAATGAAACAATTTGATTGTTTGCAGGGAGAGCTGGATTTTTTTCATCTGGACAACTCTGCAGAAGTTGCATTCAATAACTTTGTTTGCCATGCCTATAATAAACCATTTACTGACCAAACTTGTTCAGCCAGCTGGGGAATATTGGTCTAGTCCTTTTTGTGTATAGGGACCTCATCCTAGGCTCAAGGTCTATAACAAACACGAAAAAGAACCAAGCAATATCCCCCATCTGGATCAAACAAGCTTGGTCAATAATCACTATATATGCACTCACTTAACTTGCTACCCCGGCATATGGTTAAAAATATATAATGTAGCTGCCAACCATCTTAGGATTGCAATAGTGCATTTCCCTCTAGAGCAATAGGCCCCTAGCTGAATGATGTTATGCCTATACATATTCCCAGCAATCCTGGCCCTGTGGTGGCTTTTTTTGTTATGTTACAGTCAAAGGACATGAAGCGTGCCCCTCTAGATTCCATTAATGATTTCATTATTCGAATATTGAATTGATTATT
>WUAP02166228.1:0-42533 GCA_015163945.2 Stichodactyla helianthus | reverse complement strand
GAATATCTCCACTAATAGCCAACAAAAACCAGGTTGAGAATCGAAGTCCAGAAGTGTCATGACGAGGCCATTTGAATCGAGACGAAACAGCAAAAATATCCTGTCTACTTGGGCTTTCGGGGGCCAATGTGATATTCAATCCAAAGCCAGGAAGGATATTGTAGTTCTTGCGGTCGAAATGTTGTTTAGAATAGAAGAATAAGGCAACTAAAAGAACAATTCGAGGAGCTAAGAAATTCATGACCGCCATGTTCCCACAGGGTTACCAATTTCATCGAAATTTCATCCATCGAAAGCAAACAAACAAAATGGCAAGATCATCGATACCAACACCTGCAGCAATGGAAATGCAAGGAGATTTGTCTTCAAACTGGGAATTTTTCAAAGATAGCTAGCAAAATTACGCGACAGCAGCTTCCTTAAATAAGAAGACCGATGAAGTCATCGCAGCGACTCTACTGACAGTCCTGGGCAAAGATTGTTTCAAAGTCTAAAGAATCTACCTATGACACCAGGAGGAAGACAGGATCCAGCAACCAAACTAGAAAGACTTACAGAAGAGTTTGAAGGTAAAAAGAATATTATCTATGAAAGATACGCGTTCAACTCGTGTACAAAAACAAGACGAAGGCTTTGACCGCTATCTAACTTGACTACGAGAACTCATAACAACGTGCAGGTACGGAACACTAGATAATGAAATGCTTCGAGACAGGATCGTCATCGGGATTAAAAACAACGACACTCGAGAGAGTTGAGAGAGAAAGATCTTGACCTGGACACAGCCATCAACATATGTCGTAGCAGTGAAATGACCGCCCAACATCTACAGAAAATTGACCATACCGAAACCGTCAGCTATGCAAAGAACAAAACCAAGGCATCATCACACCCTACAGATGCCAAATACATCAAAAAATGTAAATACAGTGGAGGAGAACACAAAAAAGGAAAGTGCCCAGCATATGGAGAAATATGCAGCAAATGCAACAAGAAAAAACACCTAGCAAAGGTATGCATGTCATAGTCCGAGCCCAACCAGCGAGCACACGAAACCAGAAGGAAAAAAAGCGAACAAGGGGCAAGAAGCACTAAGAAACAGCACATATGCCAATTCCAAGACCACACCAGCAGCAACAGCAGCGAAGAGGAAAGCATGGACAGCGACGAAAGCCTCTACAGCATACAGCCCAACAGCACAAAAAATGAAATTCTGTGCTACAGTCATGGTAGAAGCAGATGAAAGCAAGGAAGCACAGCCAGTATAGTCTTTCACCTGGACACAGGCGCAACATGCAGCACCATCAGCTGGAAGGACTATCAGAAAATAACCAAACAGAAACCGCAGCCATCCCTCACTAAGCTCAAGCTATATGACCAGTAGACTCTAAAGCCAGTGGGACAAGCCAAGCTACGATGCACAGCGAACGGGATCACCAGGAAGGTACACTTCCAAGTCGTCAAAGATGTACCCACTTCCCTGCTTTCAGGCAGAGTCTGCAAAGCTCTACAACTACTGCAGTTCAGCAAAAATGTGTACAACATCCGCTCCCAGCTCACACAGGAACTAAGTCTTGCAAGAATATTCAGACTTATTCACAGGCCTAGGAAAGCTGCCAGGAGTCTACCACATCGAAACAGACCCTAACATGAAGCTAGTACAGACTAACCCAAGGAGAGAACCCATATCAGTACAAAAGGAGCTGAAGCACAAGATTGAAGAACTGGAGCAAATGGAAGTCATAGCTAAGGTCACAGACCCAACACCATGGATCAGTAACATGGTCGTGGTAAGAAAGCCCAACAAGCTACGAATATGCCTGGACCCACTAGAACTAAACAAAGCAATCATGAAATCACTAACCAACACCTACCCTTGAGGAAATAGCACCGAAACTAACCACGCCAAGGTATTCACAGTAGTAGACGCAAAAGACGGATTCCTACAAGTAGCCCTTGATGAACCTTCAAGCTATTTTACTACATTCTGGACCCCTTATGGCCGCTACAGATAGCTCCGCATGCCATTTGGGATCAAGTCCGCACCCGAAAATTTTCAGCGAAGACTAGATGAGTGCCTAAAAGGCTTGCCAAATGCCCAAGTCGTACATGACAACATCGTATATGCAGCAGATGACAAAGAACACGACAACAAGAACAAGGAAACTCAAGTTCAAACTAGATGAAGTAGCCTATTTAGGATATATTCTTTCAGCAGAAGAAATATTAGCTGACCCAGAAAAGATCCGTTCCATCATCAAAATGCCACAGCCGACAAAACACAAATACAGAAACTCATTGGAGTAGTAACATACCTCCCCAAATTTCTGCCACAACTGAGCACAGTAGCAGAACCACTGCGAAGGCTCACCGACAAGGAAGCAGTCTTCAATTGGCTACCACAACACAAAACTGCATTCACAAACATCAAGACGATAACACAAACGCTAATCCTATGATACTATGACGTCAACAAAGAGGTTACAATTGAATGTGACAGCTCTGGCATTGGTGCAGTCAAAATGCACTAAGGAAGACTGATCGCGTATGCCTCACGTGCCCTAACAAGAACAGAATGCAATTATGCTCAGATCAAGGAGTGCCTAGTAATTGTATATGCCACCAAATGTACACATCCACACTGACCACAAGCCTCTAGTCAGGGTCTTCAAGAAGCCTATCCTCACAAGTCCCAAACGTCTTCAGAGGATGAGGTTACAATTACAGAAATACTCACTTGAACTGGAGTACAGACCAGGACCCAAGATGTTTATCGGTGACACCTTATCAAGAGCAGCACTCCCGATCAAGCAGACGTACCAACACGGACACACCTCACTACCAGATCTTCCAGATCCAAGAGAAACAGAAACTCAGTGAAGAACTAGAAAACATTGACCACAAAAAAAATCCTTTTTTGTAACCGACGCAAGGTTGAACACCTTCAAGCGCGAGACAGCCAAAGACACATCAATACAGACACTGATGACTGTCATCAAGGAAGGATGACCCAACAGCAAAACTGAAGTTCCGTTATGCATTTGAGAATATTGGCCCTACAGAGACGAACTAACTACCCAAAATGGACTTGCTTATCGAGGAACTAGAGTCATCATCCCTACCACCATGAGGACAGAGATGGTCAAAAGAGCTCATGCATCACATCATAGTTATATCACATCTTGGAATCCAGTACACCATCAACACCGCGAGGGATATTATGTATTGGCCAGCTGTATGACAGCTGATCCCACCGAAGCTGTTAACAGTTGTATAACCTGTCAATCAACTCAACCAACACTGCAAAAAGAGCCTATAATGTCACATCCAATTCAACAGCTACTCTGGCAAGCAGTAGCTAGTGATTGCCTTGAGCTAGAAGGACAACATTACGTCATCCTTGTTGACCTTTATTCAGACTACATCAAAGTTGTCAAGTTCCCTAACACTACAACATCACTCATCAACCAGATGAAGCCCATCTTTGCAACCCATAGATCACCAGCAGTACTTATAACAGACAATGGTACCAACTACATCTCAGATGAGTTCACAACCTTCACCAGAACCTGGGACATTACACATGTAACATCCAGCCCTAGCCACCACAAATCAAATAGGAAAGCAGAATCTGCTGTAAACATCATGAAGAACCATCATCAAAAGAGCACAAAAAGGACAAGACATGTGGAAAGCTATTTTAGAGTGGAGAAACGCGTCCACACCAGGAACAACAAGCTAACCAGCTCAAAGACTTATCTCACGACGAACAAGATCATTAGTCTACAAGCCTGAAGTGCAGACCGATGTCAGCGCCCAAGTTGTACAGAAACAACAACGAGCCAATTCCTATGACCGCAACACTAAGACACTACCCAAGCTAGTCGTTGGTCAACCAGTAATGGTCAAGGTACACCCACAGTAAACACGCAGTGACTGGGGGAAAGCAGGAACAGTCCAAAAGGAGACAGCCTCACCTAGGAGCTACAATGTTGAAGTAAACGGACGCAGCTACAAGCGCAACAGGATACACCTGAGAGACACAAAGTGTGCACCACCAGAACCAACCAAGCCATCACAGAAGAAACAAGCCACAGAAGTCTCAGTCCGAGAAACCACCACCGCCAGCACCGTAAGCAAGCCAACACTGACAGTTCAAGAAGCAGCTCCCTCTGCAGCATTTGCACCAGCCTACACGACACCACAAGATCCGGACGCACAGTGAAAAAGCCCTCAAGATTCAGTGACTTTGTTTAGTGACTCAACTTAATTAGAAGCAAATGCTAATGTTTTTGTTAATCTATGAGTGATTGATAAGAGTCATTATATCCATTGTTATGCATTTATCTCATTCAGTTAAGAAAAGGGAGATGTTATGGGATACCTTTATCTTTATGGGATTCCTGTGTAACTCCTGAATAAATGCACGTGCTTGACAATATGGCGTCTCGTTCATGACTGAACTTGTAACAAGAGAAATAAGGTGAAGGGAAAGAATCTTGGCTGTATCTTAATATTCAACGCGGATCACAAAAAATATGCTGGTATAAACAAAGGGATAGCCACATACATATACAAACGTAATTACCAGGGACCAGAGGTTTAGGTATGTTCCAAGGGAATGTAATTTTTTAATGAGGAGGAAGTGTGGTCTGGAGTTTTTTCTCTTCAAGAAACAAAAATAAAGCTGGCCACCATTCATCTTTTCAAGGATAAACCATGGCCCTTCACTTGATTATGAAAAAACAATAGTGATCCTTGAGAATATTAGGTGACCCTGATCCCCCCTCAAAGGCAAAAATAAGAGGATTGCCCTTCAGGGAACCAGTCCCTCAAAAAGTTAAGCCACCCCCCAGTATTAAAATGTACATTCCCTAATTGTACATATTTTCTAAAGGTTACTTAACTTGATTTGATGGCTCACAGAGGATTGCCAGGAGGTTCCTTCATCTGCTAATCAAAGAATGTGAAAGTCTCTTATCTGCTTTGATTTTTAGTATAAATGACCATGATATGATTTATTGTATTGCTTTATTAATTTCTAGGGATTTGGCAATGTAGGCTTGCACAGTTGTCGTTATCTACACAGGGCTGGGGCCAGGTGTGTGGGGGTAATTGAACGCGATGGAAGTATAGCAAACACCAACGGAATTGATCCAAAGGAATTAGAAGATTATATGTTGGTAAGGAAAAAAGTCCTCAGCATTCTATAACAGAGCTCTTTACTTCAGGCAAGTTTTCCCATTTCAGAACATGTGTCATCCTCTTAATGTTTGAGGTTGATTCATATATTTAATGTTTGTTCTCAAGTGTTACCACCTGTTGAACAAAAATGAATAAAGCTTAAGGGAGCTACAGGTGATCTGAAATGAGAAAAAATCACACCCAAGGAAAAGAGGTCTATTATGATACATGTCAGCCTCTTTGTTATGTATGCTATGATTCAAGTGCTCTATCAGCTAGATCAGAGTGCATAGTACAGATCACAATATCTGGTTAGTTTTAGACACATGCAGGAAGCTATGAGGAGAGCATTAAAATATGAGGGGATAAACATGATTAACAGTTGCTATAAACACTTGGTTTCTTCAAAGTCTAAATGTTTCTAAAGGTTTTCTCTTTTCTGACAGGAAAATGGATCAATTGTTGGTTTCCCTGGAGCAGAAGTAAGGATTGTTCTATTTTTTTACTCGTGACGTCTGATACATGCACCATAAACTGCAGAAAATCATGTTTGGATAATGTGCAGGCTTGGTCTTGAATCATGCTGCTTTCGTAGGAAATTTGAAAGCTTTAATTATTTTGTTTTAATTTTAGCCTGCTGAAAATCTCCTTGAAGCTGATTGTGACATTCTAGTTCCTGCTGCAAAGGAGAAGCAGCTTACCAAGAAAAATGCCCACAAAATCAAAGCCAAGGTAACTTTTTGTCATCAGATTCTGATGAAGTTATCATTTACCATGTTGCACTTCACTGCTCCAATTAATAGTTAGGATAAAAGTTTTAATAATCTTTTGAAGCTACTCAAAACTGCAGCCGCTGTGGAATGAAAAGGGGTCATTATGGGGCCTGCTCATTATTCATAAAAGTGCAAGGAGGAGGGAAAAAGAGAGATATTGGAGAAAAATGTAATTTATGACCCACCTTTTAAAGACTTTATTTAAGCTATGATCCCCTCTCCTTTACACACACACACTCCCTGCATATGTCCTGCGCATTCTGGAGAATTTTCTTCATCACTTCACCCTCCCTCTGACTGCTGGTGTCACTGTCACACAGTACAAGTTCATTGTTACTGTCAGTCATCAGTGTCATGAAAAACATTTACAGTAAGACTCTATTTCAATGACCCACCCCCACTGTCTTCTAAAAAATACACCTGATCCCCCTGATTCCCCCCAGCCCCTTAATAAATAATGACCACTCCATTATGAGACTTACTTCTCCCACTCATTCTCATTTGTGATAATTGCCGAAGGTTATTTCTCTCAATGATGTATTACAAATAAACTCATCAAACCATTAAACTACAAAACTTCTTCAAGTATGTGCCTTACCAAGCTGTCAGCCCATGCTACAGGGAGCCTTCTGTGGACCTGGCTGGCATGATCGTTACACCACTTAACACATTTGTCAAGCTATCCCCTTCCCAATCAACATCACAATTAATGTGCACACCGCTTTCCCAATCTGCATGTTATATAATTATTATATTTAAATGGAAATCTTGGTGTCTTTGCTGGTAAAAAAGTGCTTGATGTGTAAAGCAGAGCATAATATACGTGTCTAAAGAATCAAAGATGAGACATCAAGTTTCCATTACTCAGAGTTTCATGCTTATGCAATCATCAAATGGTTTTTACTGCAATAAAAACAATAAAAACATCAGTAAAAACCATCTGATGATTGCGTAAGTGTGAAACTCTGAGTAACGGAAACTTGATGTCTCATCTTTGATTCTTTAGACGTGCATATAATTATTAAATAGATATCAATGAAATACAGGATTTCTCCTGTTTCTAAAACTTCGTACACAGTGAAGATATCCTTCTTATCCTTCACATGTAAAGATATCACTGTTGCCATGACTACCCTTGTATAAACCAATCACAAATGGCCTTAAAATTCTTCCCCGATCCTGGATATTTTATTAATATTTTATAAAATAAACAGAACATTACAAGGCCGCTTGGAGATACAAATTTTATCTTCTCCGCTATCACTCATGAGAGATATTATCAACACTTGAAGATAAAATTTGTATCTCAGTCCCCACAGCCATGTATATCCTCTATATATTATATATATCTCCCATATCTCTACAGGTGGAATATTTTGTTTCCCATTTCCTATCCACATCCCATGCTGTATCTTACTCCACTCTTTCTGTTCGTATCTCATTCCACTCATTTTCATCATCATCCTCATCCAGCTCTAGTAGTAGTGGATGTAAATTGATAAGTTTTTCTTTTTCTTCAGATCATTGCTGAGGGTGCAAATGGACCAACTACACCTGAAGCAGATCAAATCTTTATTGAAAATAAAAAGCTTGTCATCCCTGTGAGTACATTAAAAACTTACAGTTCATATCTATCCAGTGGTGGATTGAGAGGGCAGGATGTTTGGGTGTACAACCCCCTCTAAGGACAGGAAAATCCCCTTCCACACTATTATTGTGCCCCTAATTTGCTCACAAACACTACAGGCGTACACCCCTCTAAAGACAGCCGAGTGCCCACCCTTCAGACTGCCATAGCACCCCTTTCACTGGTGCACCCCCCTCCCCTAGAAAAAATCCTGGAGTTTGAGGATTAATATTATTATAATTTCAAATGTTACATCTAGGATTTATATCTTAATGCTGGTGGTGTAACTGTGTCTTACTTTGAGTGGCTCAAGAATATCAATCATGTTAGTTTTGGACGTCTTACACAGAAGTATGAGAAGGAGTCCAACCAGCATTTGTTAGGTGAGTTAATTATTCACTATTACCCAATAAATTATTACATCATTAATAACAATTGTTTAGTGTAGTGTTAGTCTGACTCTCAAACAGCATTGTGGTTGAGCTTGTCAGTCAGGGGTTTTAAACAGGTCAGTCTCTTTGAACATGTGCAGTGAAGGCTGATTGCTCACAACTGTCAGATGCCATCTGCTATGCTTACAACACAAATGGTATGCATATGTGTGTGAACAATTCAGATAATTCAATTAGTCTTCTGCTTGTATTTCTCATTTTACAGAGTGTGTACAACAAAGTTTAGAACATCATTTTGGTACCATGATCCCAGTCCAACCATCTGAAGCCTTCAAGCAGCGAATTTCTGTGAGTAGTATATACATATACTGTCAGTTTGATGGGTTATAAATGAAGCTAGGTCAATTGAGGAAACCAGCAGGCAAAAACAGGGCCACAAATGTTGCAAAATCTTTATGTAATTAATTATATGTTATGCATGTTGTAAGATGGCAGCCATTAGGTAATCTGCTGTTGATTTGTTGAACCCAAAATGAAAATAAAAGGCTTTGAAAAAATTGAGCCTCAAGAAAAACCCGACAAAATCCAGTAACAAACTGTTAAGGTATTTTGAACCCAGGTTATAAAAGAGATGCAGCACTCAGGAAGCTGAAATTGTCTCACACACTGCTTCACCTAATTATGTGACTCCTACACTTTGTTCAACTTCTACTTAGCAACTTCCAGCTGTGTGCATCCATACTATAACTTGTATCCTAAATGCAGGCCGAGTGTTGAACTGTTTCTTAAATGTTTTAATACTCTTACTGTAGGGAGCATCAGAAAGGGACATTGTTCATTCTGGTTTGGACTTTACCATGGAGGAATCAGCCAAGGTTGGTTGTTGATTCTCTTGATCAAACAAATGTTATCATAAATTAAATCATATAATGTATGTAGCAGAATAGTGCAGTGAGAGGCATATATATCAGTGTAGGAATTGAGAAATGAAGGCCCTCAGCTGTTCCCATTGTGCTATAAAAGGTTTTTAACCATGGTTCAAATAATTTTAAACCTAGTTTTTCCATTAAATGTTAGATTAATACTTCCCTCAATAGACCTTAATTATTTTCTTGGGCATAATGTTTTCCCAAAACAGCTGACATCATGGGAATAAGTTTCTTTGTTTGAGGTTATCCATATTAATTGTATCTTATCAAGCCATTAAACAAAGGAAAAAGTCCCAAAGGAATTAACACATGACCAAATAAAACAAATATGCCCGAGCGAATAAGATCTATTATATGAGCAGCTTGTACTAAGTTTATCCAGAGAGTGCAGGACACCGGGGTCCTTGCCAACTTGATTCCACAGCACACAAGTGTGTCTCATGGATATAATCTCCGGTCAGGCATTACCAGAGATGACCCTGCTATGGCTCCAACAAAGCGTCTAGACTTGTTTGTAACGTATAGATATAGTTAAATAAGTGTGATGTTTATTTATGAATAGTGAGTTTAGCCTGTATAGTAAATACTGACCACTCTTGTACTTTAGCTGCTTAGCTACGAAAAGAGTAATTAAACTGATTATTATTATTATTATTATTAATATTACTCTCTTCTCATGGGAATAACTGGGTTTTGAGAATAGGAAAGATTAAAAACTCAGGGGATCTACCAAATGTTGACCTGTTGTTTTCTAACTGTCAATGACTACCCTCTGATATCAATGACTGAATAATAAGTGTTTTAACAAATTAAAACAAACTGTCTTTTGGATCCTCAGCAATTGATTCGGTGTGCTGAAGAGTACAACCTTGGACTGGACATCCGAACAGCTGCTTACATTGTTGCCATGGAGAAGGTCTACGATACCTACCATGTGGCTGGCTTCACTTTTGCCTAACATCTAGGTGATCTCTAAAATGTGCCAGGCGTCGGGCGTGGTAGACAAAGAAAAGTCCATCCCATAGAGCCCTTGCGCACTAAAAAGTGTCCTGTGTCCTGGAAAATTAGTGGTGAATGCTTTGATGTCCGCCTTAACTGTTGGAATTTTGATCAATGAAGACACTTGTCAAGTTGAACTACCTTTTGAACATTTTTACAAGCACCATCTTTTTGAAATCAACAAACGATTGCAAGTTATCATGGGATGGATTTTTTCTCGCTGACCTCAAAATGCACTTTGATTGGCTATTTCGCTTTCCTCAGATCACCTGGATGTTTGATAATCCTTTCAATATTGTTTCACTTTTTTAAAAAATTTTGAATAGGAATTAATAATAATATGTATAATATATTATTATTATAACATATAATATAAGGGAGTGTTTCAACGTCAATCTTGGTGAAAATGAAAAATATCATGCATCAAATCTGGTTTATTTTTCTCTCTTTGAATTTGAAAACCTTTTTCACGTTGGTTTAGAATTGGTCATCACATATTTTTATGACACCTGCATGTTGAGCAGTACTGACATAATTGCAACACATATTACAGTATGGCATGCTAGTACACCAAAATGACTTTCTCATTGCGAGTCATCCAATCACTTAGGGGGTCTTCATTTATTAGGACATTGGGGGGGGGGGGGTGTGTGGATAAGCAAAATTACATGGAAAGCTTTACAAATGTAACCTCCCACCCCCCATTGTAGAGGCAAGAATTGCATTAACCCCCCCTTTCATCCTACTGCAATATTTCTCAATGCCCTCTCTCCAAAGGGGGTTGGCAAATTCTTGAACTTTCAAACAACCCCCCCAAAAAAGCTTCTCAATGTGATAACCCACCCTAACTGCTTTCTTAAAATAATGTAAACCCCCCTAATTTTGCTGACCTCTCCCAAGTGCTAATAAATGGAAGCCTCCTTAGTAGCTTATATAAGTAACACTCAATATGCAGACTGTAAGGTACTGCTATTGTACTTGGCATATTGCATGATTTGTTTGCCCACTTAAAGGAAATCTTACATATTTTGGTTGTATTATATATAATGTAACATTGAGGAATGACAATAGGTCATAATAAACCCCACATTCATCCTGAATTGAAAATAGGTTTGGAAAGGTATGTACACTTCCATGTATACAATAATATAGCTTTTAAAATTGTCTTAATAAACTTATTCCCAATTGTGATTAAAATCTACTATATATAGATGGCATACTTGTATATGGGTATATGCATGGTGTAATTTACAACCAAGACCTCTGATTGCTTCAAGTATCTTCTATTGTCAGGTAAATTTTACCAATAGTCTCTTTATTCCCAGGAGAGTAGAGAAATTTGAATAAGAAAGCATTTTGACAAAGCATTCTGGTCTTGGTAGTAAAATGACGCCATTGCACAAATGCCAGGATTTTCAACTGACACTACGTACTTACTGAGTTAGGCCCAGCCAGACAAGAAAATATTCAGCTCTAGGTCAAGCCATATGGACCTTTTTTGTCTCATCTTAGATCAAGTCAAGCACACACAAGCAGGTCTGGATATAGGGTTTTTTTCCAGACTACCTCAAAAAATCCATCTGGCCAATTTTGATTTTTGCCAATGGTTTTCATAGGAGTACATGCGCCAGTCCATACAGGTCATAATTTATATTACTGCCCACCCTAAAAACACCTCAAGATGTTGGAATTTTGTAGCTTTTAGACATACATAATTTGTGTTCAAGTCATAAGACTTAGATTTGTTGACAGCCAACTGTAGTCTTGTCTGAAACTTGCTGTTGTACTCTCACACCAAGCTGACCAGAGCATACAGTGTTTTACAAGCTAGCTAGAATGGTAAGTACCCACAAACATTTTACTTGCTTTTGCACAATTATACAATTTTAATTGTTATTTCCAGTAATATATTTACAAAGCAAATAACATTTGTATTAATAATAAAGCTATGTGAGCAGGGTTATGTTTATACTGCAAAACAAATGGGAAAATAAATCTACTTTCAAGCGCCCTCTGTTTAAATGAAAGGTAGCCACATTTTGAAAGGTAACTGGCCTTAAGTTTTAGCTGTTGCCAACTATTCTGTAGTTTTCATTCAGACTGTTATATGTCATTGAAGAATGCAGCTATTTACAAAGAAAAAGGACAAATGCAAATTAAGTTAACTTGTGAAATACCGATTGGAGACGGAACTTAAAATAAATATACTACAACCCAAAAAATTAATTACAAATAAAAATTGATATGATAAAAGTATACACAATTAAAATAAAAAAGAGAAATGGCTAGAGTAGTCAAAATATTGCAGAAGTGAATTTTGGAAGTCAATAGAGAAAAGAAATATATACATGAAAACTAATTTTAGCATGAAATATTTTAGGCAAGTAGAATTGTCGAGTGCTCTAGCTTAATGACCATGTTTCTGGGGTTGGTGGTAGTGAGTCAATATCAAGATCATGGAAATATCGGTGTTTGATGGCTCTCTTGGCTGAGATTCGTTTGGCTGGATCATACATAAGCATCATCTGAAAAAAAGAATGGATTACTTTACACGAAAAATCAGATGGTGAAAAATAAGGGACCTTAACAACTTATTACATATAGACTTATTGTAAAGAAACATTAAGTAGTTTCTAACCTCTAACAGCTCCAGTCCTTCTTCACAAATATTTGGTACAGCTTTCCTAAGGCCAATGCCTTCCCATTTGGGAAATGAGCGCTTGTAGTCTGGCATTAATGTCACACCTTTCCAAGTTTCTTCTGTTGGGGTACCTAAAATTCTTTTTAAGTAAGGGATGAAACATTAAAAAATTAGAAAACTATACTAAACAGAGCTAGCCAGACATTCTTATGGCCACTTTCCACTGAAAGCACTTGCAACCAAGTTTTTTTAACGAGTATGGAAGCAATCATGCTTTTAATCCACTATACCTACCTAAAAATACGAAATAGTTGATCAATTTCAGAATCACCATGAAATAGGGGTCGTTTAGTCACCATTTCTGCAAAGATACATGCAATACCCCATATATCCATAGGGCATGAATAACGCTGACCCCCCAAAAGCACCTCAGGGGGACGATACCATAGAGTTACAACCTTGAATCCAAAAATAGAAAAATTTGTCAAACACTTTTTATGATTGATTAGAGGTTTAAAGATCAGATTTTCTAACATTGGTATCCAAAGGCTTTATTACCTCGTGTGTGTAGGCGCGCACAGGAATCCCAAAAGATCTACCCAAGCCAAAGTCTGCTAGTTTGATAAGACCCTTGGAGTCAATGAGAAGATTTTGAGGCTTGAGATCTCTGTGAAGTATTCTTCTTGCATGGCAGAAGTACATAGCATTGGTAATTTGGTAGAGGTAGCTCTAGAAAATACACAAAAACAGCCGAGAAATTAGTAAATCGTAGAAGAATATTTTACAGAAATAAAGTTCTCAGAGAGGACGATCTTTGCGTACCTTCACCAGCATTTTGTCAAGGGGTCCTTGAGTTGTGTCCAAGTATTTTTTCAAATCGCAAGTAAGGAATTCAAACACGAGATATAGCTTTGCGTCTTCGTGAAGAACATACTGTAAGTCAACAACGTTGGGGTGATGTCTGAGTTCTTTTAGTATCGAGATTTCTCTGACTGCGGTCGAAGGAACTCCTTCCTCTTCTACTTCAAGACGAATTTTCTTCAGAGCTGCGAGTTGTCCTGTTTTGTTATTTCTTGCTTTGTAAACTACACCATACGTGCCTATAGAATAAAGATGGAAGAAGGTTTTATAACCAGAAATTCATAATGAATAAGCTATAATTTATAACTTATGGCATGGCACTTACCTTCTCCTATCTTTTCAATCTTTGTGAAATCTTCCATTGCAGCCATGACGAATGAATCAAGATCTACCTAATAAAAAAGAAAAAATATGAAGCAATCGCTTAAACTACGAAATGATGCCTACACTTTTGAAGTAAAGTTTTGTTTGATACAAAGAGGTTCTTTAAGTAGATCCCAAGAACTGGCAAGGTCGGGCTAGCAAGGTCATTTGATAGCAGTTCTTTATACCCCACCCGTGAATTCCTTGAAAGACGAGTTCGAAATCATCTAAGCTATTGTACAACATCCAAATCCTATCGACACAGGCCGATTTCCTTTTCTGACTTTCTCTGAATTTCATAGATACCTAATACCACAGTTTTTGGTTTTCTTTCTTTGAGGATGCTATCTTTTTGAGCTACGTAAAAGAACAACCAACATGGTGCAGAGCCAACGGTTTGTTTTGAGGTCCAAAGCTATTTTTCTAGGCCTTCTCTCTCTTTACGTGGAAATATTGTAGGTTAGATACTAAAAGTGATTGTTATAATTTCCTTTTGTATCAAAAGAATGAAGATCGGTCAAGAAAATAAGGAGAAAAATCCCTCACCTTTACACGTAATTGTAGCTTCCAAACGACCCGAAACTGATGAGGAATCTCGTGTATCTTGATCTAATTTTGAAAATAGCGCTTTTCCACTAACAGCCAATCATACGCCGTCTAAATCACGTGGAACTTTAAATTGAAATATTTCTTACGAAAATGGTGATTGGATAAAACATGTAAATCCTAGCCAATCACGTCCTGCCAACCTTCTTACTCAGCATGCATATGGTAATTTATTTTTTTATTAGTCGGTTTATAACGCGCGCTTCAATTGGATGATACATTATGTGATTTGATTGGTTTACATGGTCCAATGAGAAGACTGTTTATATCAGAGGGCTTCCTTTCTTCTTTCTCTCTGAAGAAAAGATGGAGGCCTTAGTTGGTTTGCCATTCAATGTCTTAGAAATCCCAAACCTTAAGCTTAAAAAGCCAACATGGGTGAAAGCACCATCAGCAATGGTCGTCTTTGCTTTGGTTCTTCTTTCCTACTTTCTTGTCACTGGAGGTAATTCATATTTTTTTGATTTTATTGCTTCTCTTATAAAAGTTGGAAATCGCGAATTTTACGAGCTTACGTGGCCGTATTCGATACTCAGTTTTTACGAAAGCCAAAGAAATTTAAGAATTTTGCTTTTCTGGATGGACAGGTCGATAAATTTGGTGATATAGTATAAGTGCTAAACCGTTTTGATTTACATTTTACATGTAAAAATATATGCACTTTAAAAAACAAAATAATACATTCATAAACCGTGAAGTGGGGGGGGGTTAGTAATAAATTAATGACATCAAAATATTCCAGTCAGGTCTCCCTTTTAGGAAGGATTTTAATTTAAACTGAATTTAGTTCTCACTGTGGAAGTGAGATGGCCTTATGCACCTTCTGGCATAAAGAAGGATGATGATGATGAGGCTAGATTATAGAATCCCCTGTCACTTCCGATAGCTATATGAAATCCCTGTCACCGTGGTCAGCAGTGACTGTGGACCACGGTTACACTCACACTTATAATATCTTCGTTCTATAAAATTATGATATCTTCGTTCTTTAAACGACTGCGGACTACCGACCGCGGTTACACTCAATCACACTTAGTATGATATCTTCGTTCTATTATCGACTGCGGACTACCGACCGCGGTTACACTCTATAACACTTAGTATGATATCTTCGTTCTATAAACGACTGAGGACTACCGACCGTGGTTACACTCAATAACACTTAGTATGATATCTTCGTTCTATAAACGACTGCGGACTACCGACCGCAGTTACACTCAATAACACTTAGTATGATATCTTCGTTCTATAAACGACTGAGGACTACCAACCGCCGTTACACTCTCTTCCACTTAGTATGATATCTTCGTTTTATAAACGACTGCAGACTACCGACCGCGGTTACACAAAAAAAATCTTGACTGCTCAAAAGTGACAGGGCATTCTATAATTGCTCCAGATTTGGGCTCCATAATTAACACTTATTTACTGGGACCGAGGGAAACAGTATGTTTTGTGGTCCGAGACCGCTGATGTTTGCCGAAGCAGAGCTGAGGGAAACAGCAGCAGTCAAGGGACCACAAAACTAACTGCTTTCCCCCATTAAATAAGTGCTTTATTATCATACCAAGTGTCTAAGAGAGCAAAAAAATAGAGAAAGAAAAAAGAGTTTTTATTAATACACAACTCTAGAATAATGACCATGCACTAATGTCAGGGTTCATACAGGTTTTGAAAAGTCTTGGAAAATTTTGGAAATTGATAATGCATTTTTCCAGGACCTTGAAAGTTTTGGAAAATGGATTTTTGGTCCGCTAGGCTATGGAAAAGTTATGAATTTTTGTAGCTTGTCCAACTTAGCTAGTCAGTTTATGCCTTGCAAAGAATTGCTTTCATTGTGAAGCACCAAAGATTTTTCTGTCAGCACTGTACGTGTGGTGTATATGTATTGTTTTGCATTGGTAAATGTATGTTGAATGTTTCAGATCCATAAATTTGGCTTTATTTTTGTACTTTGTGTGGTTTTGGAAATTTGAATCAAAGGGCTTTGGAAAGTCTTGGAAAAGTTTTGAAAATTCTCACAGGGCATCCTGTACAAACCTTGTAATGTGGTGGATTCTGGTTTCCGGTTTTGATATTTTTGTAGTTGTGTGACTTCTGGTTCTGTTATTCCCGGTCCACAACATGTTATTGCCCTCCCAGACTTGTTGCCAGGGAGACAGTCGAATTTCTTCACATCCATGTGATATACTCTTGACCAATAGAAATTGAGGAAAATTGAACTTTGACACTTGGTAATGTATGTTATAGACTGCAAATTGATCAATGAAAGTGCATGAAATGGCCCAGTTGGTGCTGTGAGCATGCCTATCTGTTACTGAGATGTTTTCTAGAATGTTGGTATGTCTTGCTGTGCCTTGGCAATGTCACAGCAGTGTTTGTGCTGTGAGAATCATTCATGTGAGGCTATTGGGTCAATAAAATGCATGGCTCATTTGCATCTCATCTACTTGCATCTGTAATAACAGCTATTTTTTATTAGAAGGTATCTTCACTTATGGTAATTGTAGTGTGATCTACAATTTACAACAAACCTGAAATTGTTTGTTGTAGGGCATTTGAGTGAACATGGCATCCAGAGTCCTGCCATTTAATTCTCTTTACCTTTGTTGACACTTAAGGATGTATCATAGCAGTAATGACAATTTATTATTTTCTTTAAAGGAATAATTTATGATGTGATTGTCGAGCCACCAAGTGTAGGAAGTACTACAGATGAACATGGCCATAGTCGACCTGTAAGTCTGTTGTGTTACTTCTGAATTAAGCTTTTTTCATCTACAGTACCATAACAACTGACAAGCTTAAGAACTGTGCACACTACCACTTTGATTCTATTTTGAAAGAGTCCTTTTTATTGTGCATTTATATTTAATTTTAAAAGTTCAAATTTCCCTTATGGAAGTAGAAAATGAGTCCTAACTCCCTTGATGCCAACCCATCTCACAATAAAATAGACACAGTTTTATAAAACAGGAACCTGCCTTGCTACACTGTTTCACACCTGTTTCAAGTAAATATTGCAATATTGTAACTCAGAGACTTAAACATTTGTATCAAAATAATGTCAAGTTCATGTTCTTCTCCTAAGGTTGCTTTCATGCCATATCGGGTTAATGGACAGTACATTATGGAAGGCTTGGCATCTAGTTTTCTCTTTTCTATGGGCGGAATTGGTTTTATTATCCTAGACAGATCCAATGCTCCTGGAATGCCAAAACTAAACCGTTTCCTTCTTTTGTTCATCGGTACAATCTGTGTGCTGATCTCTTTCTTTACATGCCGTGTCTTCATGAGAATGAAACTTCCGTAAGTATTTCCTCAACATTCATATACTGATAAACTTTTTGAAGAAAAGATAGCTTATTTTTTGAAGGAAAGTCCTAGGAAAATACAAATGTTTTAGATGGAGAGAAATGATTGATTCCATTCTAAATTGTAATTCAAACTTTTTTCTTTTTTTAGGGGATACTTACAAGCATGAAGAGAGCCTAATACCAATTATCATACCATCTAACTTCACTATTTGTATTTTAAAAAATAAATGAGAGCTTTTTATCAATGTGGCAGTTATTGTTGATTCTTTTTTAGGGAATCTCCTTGTGCCAGGAAGTTTTTATTTGCATAAAAGTTGTAGAGCGATACAATCCAATGTGATTAAAATGCCAACTGATGAATGTCTAATGGTATTACCATCAGTTGTATCTACCCATGAACAGTTGTGACAGAAACATGTTCTGTTGCACCATTAAACTTCAAAGTTGAGACTGTAAAACTCCAAAGTTCTTTTCACCTTTTTTCGCAGTCCTGTGATTTTTCTGAACAGTTGCTGCCAATAATACAGAAAAACTCAGCTTGGAGTCAAACTCTCAGAAGATGTGCAGAATCAAGTCAAGAAACTAACTAAATTACATTTATTTAGAGAATTGTACTTTAATATAGGCAAGAGAAACATTGAAGTTTAACAGCTAAAACTTTGAAGTTTCATGCCACGAATGAACATGTTTCTGCAACTGTTCATGAGTAGATGCAACCAACGAACAGTAGACACTATTGTGAGGTAAAGCACCAGTGTTAACAAGTATCCATTAGTGCCTCTTAACAATTATTTTCTTAATTCAGTTTCACCTATTATCTCAGCATAGCAAATGTTTATTGGCATTGAAATTGTAAAGGCGATGTTTTTCAACAATGCAGAGGTGAGATAAAGATCAAGATATAAACAAGGAGGTAATATTTATGGTATTTGCCTCTTCACTGAAAGGGATTTTCAGGGGGGTCCTAGGTAACCTTAGAGTGCAAATATTATACCCATGAAATAACTAACTATAATAGCTAACATGTGGTAACCCACATGCAATGAAGCATTAATGTGCAGAAACGTGTGCCTGAAAACTGTCTTCATTTTATCTCGGTGGTTTGTTGTGGTGTGCAATTATTTGATGCATTTTTTAGTTATTTTTTTCTTATTTAGGAAATGTTTAGATGTTTAAAGTGTATTTTGTGTCTTCATTCCGTTTCCTTTTTTGATACATTTATAATGAATTGACTATAAATGAAATTTGAAACTTTTAGTCCATTTAATTTATTCAAACATGTTTATTAGTCACAAGTTGAAACGACTGCCCATATGCATAGGTTTTCATGTCTCGCTATTTCTTAGACCATAGTCTACTAATTTGTACTAAATAGCACTATTTAGCACCAATTAGTATTGTTTCATGGGTATATTATATGCACTCTACTCGGCTAGCTTTTAATGACAAAAGAAATTTGAGCAAGATCAAATATATTTTATTAATTTAATTCAGGGTACATCAAGTTATTATAAGCTAAGTGCTGCTCATCTGAGGTGCATACCTCAGTAAACTTCCATTGCCTTGGTTACTTGTTTGAATTTGGATTAATAATTGATCATTACCTAATATTCATACTACTTCGTATGTCTGACTTAAAATTCATATAATTTTACAGGCTTCACTGAATCTAATCTGGCTGTAATTTAAGAATTTTACAAGGACATGAAATGTCAAATAGCAATTTTTATTGAAAAGGACAATATCAGTTTTTTCAGGCATTTTTTTTTTAACTGAGTTCTACGCAGCTACATTCAAGAAAGTCAAAATTTACCATTTACATTTTATAATAGAACACACAAGTTTTGGATTTGAAGCACCAAAAAGATAGCCACACTATATGTGATTTGTTGTCCATCTTCATAAATTTGTTGCAAATCTTTTCCCCCAGTTGTTTGCTAATTGGTTGTACCGTTTACACTCTGACTTGTAAATGCTTTCAATTTCTGGTACCAAAGGATCATCTGGGTTTGGGTCAGTCAGTAGGGAACAAATGGACAAAAGCAATGAAATGAAAAAACTTGGGCAGTATTGAACTTCAATGGTTACGTAAAAGGCAGGCCCACATAGGTCCTATGAGTACAGTGATGTCTAGTTCAAAAAAATGTATGTACCAAGTTTTTTCAATACAAGAGGCAATACATCCATGAGTGGACACACTCAGGTCTGTACTGGAAGTACTTCACATACATTTACAGTACAAATTGTCCCGTATTCCTTGAATACCAAAATCGGGATTAAGATTGAACTACAACAGTGTTAATCCCCCTGTCACTCATCCATAGTCCTGAGTTGGTAAATATAAATAATGAGTCATCCACAGTATGCTGATATATCTTGTATTCAAAGTCAAACCACACTAGTTCTGGTATGGCAGAAATGTACATATGGCCAACGGTACCAGGGTTTACCCTTTCGATGTAGATGAAAGATGTTACATTTGTCTTTTAAGGTATGCGGAATAGCACCTAAGGATTACTACAGTCCCAAATAATTTGGTTGAGAGATTTCTTGAATCACCTGACTTGAGGCAAAGATGTCTCAAAGATGGCAGCAGAATGAAGTCATCATTTCTTCATTTGGTCTGTATGATCGTTCACTACTGACGTATATTGAAGTAGTAAATTAGACGCATACGAGTACTGCCGAAATATGGTATGTCTAGAATAAGAATAATATCTATCTCTAACTAGTACAAGGCATCCAGGTGTACTGCCGGAGTGTGCCTAGATTCAGAATAATAACTAGACTATCTAACTAGTACAAGGCATCCAGGTGTACCACCAGAGTTTGCCTTATAGATTCAGAATAATAACTGGACTATCTAACTGGTATTATCTTACAGACAATCTGGCTTTATTTCTACTTGTGTCACCTTATGCGTATTAATCATTAGGCGTTATACTTGCAGTTACTGCTCATGGAATTTCTTTGAATAGCAATAAGATGATTCCAATTTGAGGTTTGAGTAAATTATATACCAGGGCTCAAAATAGTGGCCTGCCAATGGCAAAAATGCAGGTAAAATTTTACTATTGGCAGCTATTCCAGAAATAGTTTATCCAGATGTCATTACATCACATTTTTGTCATGCCTTACAGTTAGTTTTTGCAAAAAAAGTTCCAAGAAAATAATAAGTAACTTAGCCTGATCCTTAGGCCTCCCAAAGAGAGTGATTAGGATTCCAAAGAGTGGGTAGCAGAGCACAAGGTATATCCTGGCTAGTATTCATTGGCATTTCTCTGTTTCATCTTTTTCTTATCAATTTTGCATAATTTAATTCAGATTTGGCTATAGGTTGGCTGCTATTGAGGTTTTTCATGTTCTGTCATACTTGCGAGAAATTTGTTTTATTTGAAAAGGTGATTTACTCAAATTTGTCATACATGTTTAAGTAACAATGTGAAATTCCTTGGAGATGGCATGTAAACTATAATTTCAAAACCCCAAATTTAAAAAATTCTAAGGTTCAGAAATTCAACTCTTCTCTGGATTCTGAATAATCTCCATGAAGCTTCGCAAATTTACTACAAATTTGACTGTAAACTCCTAGTTTTTCAGCTAAAGCAAATTTCTTGACACCGTAACGTCACATTGAAAAGCCTCAATAACTGTTGAACTCTTCTAGTGAGATAATCATTTACTTTTGTGTGCTGTAGTCCAAAAATCATTTTAAAACTCTTCATGAGAAATTGATCATAGTCATCTAAAATTTCAAACCAATAGGGATTTTAATCCATTGACTCGGAAAATCATCAGCTAAAAAAAGCCTGAAAAATGTTATATACAATTTATCTTCCATGACTGGCAACAAATTAGGATTTTGCAAATGAAACCTTGCAAACAATTCCTGTCCTGAAGAAAAGATAAGAAAATCTTCACAGGAGTGCTTTTCATTTTAGACCCATCTGGAAGTCTTTTTTCATATGAGTGATGTCACACTCAAAAGCTCAATGGGGAATTAAGTGACAAACAAGAAATTTAGGGGTTTTCCTATAGGGAAAATCCCCCATGCAAAGTAGTAATAACCATAAACTGATATCATTGGATACAATGGCATTATACTGCTGACACAGGTAAGTGTTGAACATATCTTAATTTTGGCACCAGTCTCAAATTAATTTGGCTATGACACAAAGTTTCAGGTGACAATGTGTGATTCATCTGTCACAGCATATAGCTAATTCACTAATTCACTGAAAAAAGCCTAAAGCCTAAAGCTTTGAGAGCAGAATCATGATTTTTTTTTTTTTGCTGTGACATTATTCAATAAGACTCACTGTATGCTTGCAAATTCTACAACTTGGACAATTATTCCTTACTTCTTAGATAGCCTACAGCGAAGTATGTTGGTAAACTAAAGATAAATGAAAGCTTTTAGGCTTTTTTCAGTGACATTAATTGAATTAGCTATTTAGATAACTATTTTACCAATAACTAGATTTCATTTTTGTGGGGCTAACTTTATATTAGGGGGCTTTACTTAAAAATGGTGTGATGGATTTGAGAGGGTTAGGTTATCTTGAGGAAGCCTTGTAGCAGGGTTCATAAGCTGCAAAGGCATGTTATAAAAATTTTACTCTCCACAGGCGGTGGTTGAAATAATTGGTAGACATCCAGTGATTCCTGCTCCCTCCCCACACACCATAATAAGTCAGTGCTTCACCAGGACAGTTTATTTTGGAAGCCAGTTGAATAACATAAATTATAGAATTTCTCTTCCAGTAGTTGCCCTAGGATATGAAAGCCCCCTTACTAGTGTTTTGAGCATGTAGAGTGATGGCACTTAACCTGTGAAATAGGTATTAGTCTAATAGAGGTTAGTGGACATTAATTCAATTTTCTTTTCTATTGGTCCATTAGGCTTTCACTATTAATTTCTGTTTCACCCTATCAGGAATCTGATTCAAATCTAATCCCAGGTGCAAGTGAAGCACTGCGTGATGACCAAATGCATTGTCAAAAAAATATCACTTGATATCACTATTTCCAAATAACTGTGAAGTTTAAGTGCCATCACTCTACCAGGAATCTGATTAAATTCTAATCCCAGGTGCATGTGAAGCACTGCGTGATGACCAAATGCATTGTCAAAAAATATCACTTGACATCAGTATTTCCAAACAACCATGAAGTGTGACGTGCCAAACTTGTTTTATAAGTGGGGCTTAAAATAACGGCCAGTCAAAAATGGATTTTGTCCAGTGTCAAATCCTTCAGAGGCTGGAGATTTTGTCCAAGTCACTTCAGACAAAGTGCAAGTTTTGGCCAAATCTTAGGTGTCCGAGTAAAATTTGGCTTGGCCAGGCAACTTGACCAGCACCAGTCAAAATTATTTCAAGCCCTGATAAGTTATATATCAGATGTTTGATGTGTGGAACTTTATTGATGTTGCCAAAACATAAAGGTTGCATTTACAGGGTTTAAGCTTTATCTTAGAAATTTTGAGATATTGTGTAAAGTACAAAATGGATTTTAAAGTAAATACAGTATTTTTAAATCCATTTTGTAGTTCATAAAATATATTAACTTGTAGGACATGAGCTCATAAACCTTGTACATTCCATCTGCAAACAGTTGGTGCTAGTAGTAAAGTTTTGCATGTCAATCTTGAGAGTTTTCATTTCAAATGTTTGAGATATAACTTATAAAAACAAGTTTGGCACCTCACACTTCATGGTTGCTCAAAAATGGTAGTAATGTGTTCACAGGTTACTTGTTTGGTAGCTATGCATTTGACTACAGCAGGAACTAGGAAATGAACAATACAAGCACACAGTCACAAGTTTATTGAAAATTATTACTGTATCAGTAGTATTACTACTGCAGAATCAACCGACAGCTTATTAGATTGACATGTATTATACAAATTGACAGTAATGAAAAAGAGAGCAGCTAATATATTTTACCATGATTTTTTCAATGCAGTACACAATAAAAACAAAGCTTTTACCCCATCATAAATGCATATAGGAATATTGGAGTTTATAATATTTTGAGGAATTTGCTTGCAAAAGCATCATGGTTGTTCCTGCCCTCTTTTTCAAAATGATGGAATTTAATAGACAATTATGATAATTTTGTTGCATTTGTGTATCCTGATCCAACACATTTGTCTTGAGTTTTTAATAATCATACAAAAAAAAAATAGAGTAAAAGGTAACAATAAAAATCTTTATCCATCAAACATTGATAAATTCCATAAAAAAATTAAGGAATGTTGTAAGGATCATTGTTGTTGCCTTATAAACCTTTTTCCAATGAAAACCTAATAGAAACCATATAATAATTAATGTGTTGGATTTGGAGCACAGTTTTTGTACTACATGCTTTTACACTTTTGTATATATAAAGGTTATGTCCTTTTTTACATCAAAACCTATTATTGCCATACCAAAAAGAAATCAAAACTATTGATGTGACAGCTTGTATATATGCTAGAGCTTAGTTCAAAGGTTGTATGTGTTAGCTACAGACTCTTGTTCATACATGTATGTGCTTGATTCCAGTTCTATTTCAATGGACTACCAGTACTGTACTAATATATAATCCTATACATAGATACTTGCACAAAACATCAACATTTAATATGAAAGACAGAACAGTAAGGCACAGTGGTACAAACAATTAACAGAAGCTAACACATGCTGCTCAAGAAAGCTGACAAAGTGTCTGTAAATACATCAATCAAATAAGTCACAGCACATTTATGAAACATTGCCAGTGTCACATGGCATACTTCCTTGTCCATTCTTTGGCCAATTCAGTGTATTTAGGTCTGTCGGTCTTGTAAATGCGTGCAATGTCTGGTACAAGTGGGTCATCTGGATTGGGATCGCACAATAGTGAACAAATAGATAGCAGAACTGAAAAGAAAATGAATAGCAAATCAGACATGCCACATCATTAGAGTTTTTGAGGTTGTGAGAGATTTCTTGGTCCATAATTTTCTGCACTAAAAGAAATCCATACATGTTAAAACACAATTTATTCTCAGCCAATGATGACAACACAGATTTTGTATGACAGTTTGTTATGAAAAAAGTTAAGAAATCTTTGTGCAATTCTATCCAATTTTTATAACAGTATTCCACAAACTAGCTTTTCCTTTTTCATAAAAAAGGCCAACAAAGTGGAGCTCTAAATAACAGGCAGTCAACAGACAATGTCCAGTCAAATGTGTCTTAGGCCAACCGTCTTCTTGACTGGTCACTTTGAATAGCTAAACGTTGATCAGTGACCAGCCAGGAAGGTAGTATGTCTGAGCTAATGTGGCCAGTCATTACGTCTGACCCTTGACTAGCTGTTATTTTGCAAAGCAAGAATGTCTATTAAAAAATAAACTTAGGTAACTACTAAACTTCTATGTCCTAGTTGATTGTGCTTTGGTGCTGTCAAATAAATGATTTCATTTATAACCTAAGAGGATCTGAGATAATTTACAAACCTTTTGAAATAGTTAAAGCAGGACTCCACTGAGATCTTAGTATGTCCAGACAAATACTTCCATTACTATTGATGTTAGGGTGATATATTTTGGTGGTAAATGCGAGCTGCATAGAAATATAATGCATCATGTTAACTATGGTATGCACTTGAGCTATCATGAATAATTAATTGCTATAAATAAAATCAAGAAAGTTATGCATTCTAATATAAAGCTTTACATTTAAAACACTTTATGTTAGATTTATGCTTATCTAACTTCGAAAACTAGGGGCTGCATTCAAACACAAAGATGCATTGCAAATGGTCATCAGGTCTATCATATTAGCTTTGCAAAAATAGGAGATTGCTAAGAATTTAGTAAGAGAACTGTTGTAAGAAACAATTTCTTTACCTTTCTATGTTTGAACAAAAGAATTTAAACAGCTTTTGCCCTCTCTTGTTAGGCTTAATACTTTTCTTCAACAAAACAACTTTTCAAGGCCAGTCTGGTTATGACCCTCAATATATGACTTATGACAGGTAACGCATCAGGTATAGCACTACAGTAGATACTATATACTTAAGGCATTACTGAAACCTTTTCACAGTTTAGAAGAAGAGTTTCAAAACACAGATCAAACCATAAATGCATTTTTGTGTTTAAACGCCCATACACACACAAAACTACACATACAATGTCACACTAAATTATTTCATTCAAAATTCTGAAGTTTGTTACATGAATAATTAAACTGGTTTCCAAAACCAAATATATGTTGATAAACACACATAAAAGGATCATTAGTACCGCTTTATACACATTTGGCTATTTTAAAACAGGGAAACCTCACATAGAGCTGGTAGCTAGTTGACTTCACTTTCTGACGTTATGTTTGTTGTGAAGTGTTGTCATGCATTTTCTCAGTACTCAGTTGAAGGCAAACTCAAGCCACTATGGACTATATGTTAAGGGAAATCAAAGTCCCTGCTTCTAGGAACAATTAACATCGAATAAACAGTTAGAAATAGAAAAACTTCATTACTCAGATCTAAAAATTGCGAAATACTGACATGAGTTCGACATTGAGGAATTTTTGTTTCGATGAAATCAATCCAATATTCCTAATGAAATCGATTTTTATATCAAAATCAATGTCTTTTGTGTTCAAATCTTAGTTTATTCCATTTGAGTGCTATGTTAATGTACCGTTGAACGTCAAAGAAAATCTCGAAGCGATCGCAACAACAAATCCAAGCCAAAGTGTAAAAAAACTAGATTTGACCATGTACACTGTCTTTCGTAGTATTGTACATAAATACATGTAAAACCTATGTAAATATATTTCTCCCAAAAAATAAAGTTAAAATAATATCTAAAGACCTTGGATTTTCCAATTGTGAAACGAAAAGATATAAAAAGCTCAAAATCAGGATTTAATTTAGGCTCAAACTTGATAAGAGGAGCCGGAAACCCATTTTTTTGTTCTTCGAGTTGGACCTCTTACACCAAAAGCTAAAATCTTTCAATTTTTGGGAATTAAATGAAGTTGGGAGGATATGTTGGTGTAAGATATTGGATATTAAGACTCAAACTTTACATACCTTTGGTGGTTTGAAAGGATAATCGGTTGGGAAATGAATTGTTAGGAAGAAAACACCGCCTTGATAAGGACTATCGGGCTAAACGAGAAATGAAAGTCTTAACACACAAGACACTAAAAATAAACTCAATTTTTGTAGAAATTCATAATAGGAGGCCAATCTGTCACCACAAAATGCACTTACCGGCCCCATAATAGTAGCTTGCCAATGAAATACTGAAAGAAAGCGAAGAAACAAGACAAATAAACTCAAGAGTTTGCAACTATGTGCCATCTAAAAAAAATGCATGGTTGAAAAATCTAGTTGCCTTATAATTTTAAGGAATGATTTTGGATCGAAAAACCCTTGTTTAATGGTTACATGTGGGTGAAATGTTAGTAGGGGGAGTAAATGATGGCTTTATAAGGGAGGTTTACATCAAAAGACAAAGTACTGTATGGAATTTTCACTTACGATCGTCGCCCACTGGTCCGGCCGAGCATTGTGCTGGAGGATCTCTACCAAGATCTTGAAGTTCCTAGCGTAAAACAACACAAATATTACCCTCCAAACCCTAAGCAACTCAACCATGTATAAAACAAGAGCTTAGGTAGGCTTCTTTGTTAATCTCTTGAGGTAAGAACGAGAGCAAACGAAAGTTGATGCAATGATGTCGGGTCACCATCCTTCTCCAATGTAAGTCACAAACCCGTGAACACGTTTTTCCAGCCAAGTCACAGGCTCCACACCTCGAATAAACATTCAAAGAACAAGTGATTCCCTTACTTTGTTGATTCTTTTGAGGGCCATCTTTTATTTCGTTCTTGGGGATCAAGAAGAACTCCACAAAAAAGCAGAATCCACTCGCTCCTACCAAACTTCCTGTTGCGTTCCTTGCAAAATGGCGGACACAATAAATACGCACGCGCTTTGACCATCTACCGGCGGCCCATGACACGTGATCTACCCCAGGCTAGCGCGGACCACAAACTAAGGCGTATTTTTCGCATACACCATAATGCCATCTGTTTTTGGGGGGTAGTTATTTTAGTTCAAATCAAACAAATTCTCATTCAAATCAAACAAATTTGAGTAGGCCACTTCCGAGATATGCTTCGCTTGTCAAATACAAAGGTTTGAGTATGAGGCTCCGTACTAAATGCTCAGTGATTCCTGACAATTGAAATGAATAAATTTAATTTAGCACGGAGCCTCGTACTGAAACCTTTGTGTGTGACAAGCAAAGCATATCTCGGAAGTGGCCAAAAACAGAAGGCATTATGGGTATGCGAAAGTAGAGAATTACGTGCCAAAGAATCGTCACAGCCCCTCCGAATGAAAAACAAAAAAAAATAGTAGAAAGAAATACTGAAAAAAAGTAGAGGAAAGAAAAAGAAAAGATAACAAACAAAATAACCTAACGTTTGCCTTAAGTTATTACCACAAACTAGACGTGGTGCATGCATTCTTGTCAAGAGAATCGTCACATTCCTTCTGAATGAAAAAGAAAAAGTAAGAGGGAAAAAAGAAGAAAATAAAAACAAAATAACCTAACGTTTGCCTAAGTTGCTACCACAAACTAGGCGTGATGGATGTCCAGTCTTGTCATCTGTGAAAAGAATGTCACAATCCCTTCTAAAGAAAAAGAAAAGATAAAGATAAACAAAATAACCTACACTATACGCAGTGTGCTTAAGTGTATAAATAAATGGGTCCCATTTTTACAGCTAACACTAGCTAACAAATTAAAAAGTAGGGGATCAAGATTTTTTATTTCTGCTACCCCACAATCAGTCATGTGCCCCTCCCCATCCAAAAAGCAAAAGAACGCCCAACAGTGCTAAGTAATGAGAAAACTTAGAGGGGTCTTGAAAGACAAGTCAAAAGAAGTTAGGGGGTCTTGAAAAACTATGGACAAGGAATACCTAGTAAGCAAGGACCTTTATTGGTCAGTGGCGGGAGCGCACCACCGTGAGGGTTTGAAATTTTTGGAAAGGCATTAGGAGACCGGGAACGGGAGACAGTTGATCTTCTTTTTTAATTCATTTTTCTTTAATTTTCCTCCGGTCCACCCTCAGGCATTACTTAATAATTGACAGTTCCTAAAATGATTTTAAATTCTAATTTTTATCAAACCCCAATAATGTCTTTTTGTTCATTAGGGAGAATTAGTTGCTTGTTGTGTATTGTTTGTGGCATTTTTGTGATTCATAGACTTGAAGCATGAAAAGAGAAATGTCCAAAGTATTTTTGCTTAGTCATCGTTCAAAATTCTCCCGTCTGGGGGAAGAGTGAGTGCCGGTCCTGAAACATTCCAGTCAAGGGATCCCAGGGGATTTCCACGTGTCACATCAAGGTGACACGGGTATCTCTTTCTTTCTCTTGTCTGTCTGCACTACAAACATGGCGCCCGAACCTAAGAGAAGCAAACCGGTGATTAGGTAGGTACACTAGACGTTAAAACTCGTAAACCTGCATGAATATGTTCCTTGCTTATATATGCGTACTTTTGCTGCTTCAAAATTTGAGAACTATTGTTTTGTTAACAGTAAAATGTCATTGTTGAATTCGTTATTTGAGGCCGACATTTTTGGACATAGTTATTAAGCAATATGCAAATGCTTTACTCTCCTTGTTAGTAGAGGTATAACTTTTGAATGCATGCACAATGAAAACAGAGCTTAAGATAACGATGTGTTTGGATCAAAGCAATTGTTTGAGCCGAAAATTTGTACACGTCCGAATTAAACGTAGATTTTTATTTTACAGGACGTGAGTATTTGAATATGACACCTAGTGACCGGGCGTGCCGTGAAATAATGCATGGACTAGAAAGGAATTTGCATGCTGTTAGAATGGCATTTGAAATATTATCCATAATTTTTATTTTTGAGCTGGCTATCCTAGCACTGAAAACATCTGTATCACACCTCACTGCAGGAATGGCAGAGAAGAGGCTGAAACTCCGATCCCCACTTTTTAGGATCATGAAATGCATGTTCTTCCAGGGTTTTCATTAAACACTGGCAGGGATGTCGGAGACAGGGGGACTAGGGGGTAAATAGCACCCTGCCTTTTCTACACTAAACTAGAAAGAACATAAATGGAATCTAGCGAGTAAACTAGTATAGGCTGCGTCGGTGTGTAATGAATGCAATAATCAATAAAAGGAAATCTGTAAGCACCGTGAAAAAAAGAGAAATACTTAACTTTAATGATGTTTCCAGCTTTCACCCTTCGTTGGAGTAAAAGAGTGAGGTTTGGGCAAGAGTAGGTGTAAATAGAGGCAGGAAGGTTAATTAACCAATCAGAAAGTGAGAGAAGAAAAGAACCAATAGCTTTAAGAGAAAGAAAACCGCTCATTCATACCATTGGGCTGTTGAGTACCCAATGAATGAATGAGGCGCATTTCTTTAGACTGACGATCACAATTAGAACCAGTAATTAAACAAACACCAAAGACAACCATGTGACTAATATTATGGTTACTGGAGTTAAAGTGGTGGGAAACCGGCTTAGTGTCGTCATTCGCACCAATGTCGTGAATATGGTCACGAATGCGAGAACCTGGCCCTTTCTGTTGTTCTCGCAAGCATTGCAATACATGTCCTCACATTGTTTCGCGTACATCTGTCACAGACCCTAAATCTTCTTACAGCATAAGCGATCGCTTTGATTGCATCACTAGTAATGTTGTTTATTGCATTCAATGTACTTTATGTAATCATCTTTATATCGGTGAAACTGGTAGATGCCTTGGTGATCTATATAGATTTGTATAGATTTATTGATCATATTGTTTTCAAAACATACAGGGAAGGTCTCATTTTTGGAATGGGAAACCCTTTATTAGACATCTCTGCAACAGTGGATCATGATCTTCTGAATAAGTAAGTTAAAGGAATACATAAATGTTTGAAAGCATATTTAATTTTTTTTTGAAGTTGAGAGGATAAATAGGACTGCTTTATGCTTACACTACACTTATTGCTTTTGCCAGTTGTACCTTTTCAAGGGAATTGAAAGCTGCAAATACATGGTTTAAAGAAAGAATAAAGAGAAAAATAACATTTAGCCCCTGGTGGGGATCGAACCTCAGGTTTTCAGTTCACTAGTCCGATCTGTTACCACTACCACAAGGACCAACCACACTGGAAACACAGCCAGACAATGTAATGTATGTGGCAACCGTAGGGGATCCCAGGGCGTTATTTTTCTCTATGGGTAAGCTGAACACCATAAATTTGGGTACGCAGTATATATTAGAAAACATGGGGTTCGATTCCCGTCAGGGGCTTACACCTATTTTCAAAATTACGCGACCCAGACATTGAGCGGCAACTGCAAAAGTCTGGGATTTTGGCTTCCGCCAATCAAAGTTTCAACAGTCTGAGTTAGTAATTATTTTGATTGACAGAAGCCAAAATCCCAGACGTCTGGCGTGCTCTAGGTTGCGTAATTATGAAAATAGGTGTAATATTATTTTTCTCTTTATTCTTTCTATCTATATATACACCGAATGCATTCACTTTACAACACTTTACATTTATTTCTAATATATACTGCGTACCCAAATTTGAGGTGTTCAGCTTACCCAAAGAGAAAAATAACTCCCTGGGATCCCCTACGGTTGCCACATACATTACATTGTCCGGCTGCGTTTCCAGCGTGGTTGGTCCTTGTGGTAGTGGTAACAGATCGGACTAGTGAACCGAAAACATGGGGTTCAATTCCTGCCAGGAGCTTAATGTTATTTTTCTCTTTATTCTTTCTATCTATATATACACCGAACGTATTCACTTTACATTGGTTTAAAGAAAAGTTGAAACAAGTGTGTTAGGTCAAGGGGAGGGATCAAACTAAAGACCTAGCTGGCAGTCTAAAGCTACGGACACACGGTGCAACATTGCATGCAACAAATCTGAAGTTGAATTGCGCTCTACTCCTGCAACATTGCGCACAACAAATTTCATCGTGTGAACATCGCTGCAAAATCTCTTGCAACATTTTGAAATCTTCAGCCAATCAGGTTGCACCAAGTTTATAACCACTGACAAAATGACTTAGTTTCGCAGGTGTGGATTGAAGGGATACACCATTGCACAAGTGATGTTGTGTGATTTTGTTGCAACGTGTGTCACCCCCATTTAAATTTGTTGCATGCAATGTTGCATATAATGTTGCAAGGTGTGTCCGTAGCTTAAGGTTCAGTTCAGACATGAAACATTTGCCATGCTGAATTTAATGTAAATGAGATGATAGAAACAAAAGATTTGACTAATTTGCATTAGATTTGATGTGGCAAACATTCAATGTCTAAACTGGCCTAAAAGGTTAACTACAATGTTTCACTCCTGGGAATTATTTTTTGTTATCAAGTTAAATGTTACATAAAAGAAATGATGTATAAAGGAAGATCACAGATGGGTATGGATCTCATGCCCAAACTAAAAAGGGTCTGTACATAATGGTTAAGGGTTAAGAATGAGAAGTAATTTTAAATTACCCTTAAATGTGAAGAATTATTTCATGGCAAGGTAATAAAATAAAAAATCTCTTTATTTAAGTGCTAAGTCGTTCTAGTGCTTTCGCACTAATTGGGGGCACTATCACTCACACACACTATCTCTACATTAACTTTAAGCATACAACTCTCAGCTCACATGTTGATTTTTATGGAGGGAGGAAAACTGGAGAACCCGGAGAAAAACCCTCGTGGCAAGGAAGAGAACAACACATCTAACAAACTCTACTCACATGTGCCATCCGCAGGGCTTGAACCAGTGACCTGACTTGTTGGACCACAGTGGTGAGAGGCGAACATTTTACCACTACACCACCCATGCCAATTTCGCACACTCACTGGCCAATTTGTGATCCATAAGGGAGAATTCATTTTTTAGGAGAGGGGGGGGGCGGAGGAATTACAGCAATCAAATACCAAAAAAAGGCTGACCCCCCTGGCAAGGAATTGAACTATATTGATGACCCACCCCACTACCAAATATAAAATTATAACAGCCCCCCTGGTTTAACTTTCAAAAAAACCGTGACCCACCCCTTTTCATCTAGTAAACTTTTTATGGCCCCCCCTCAATTCCTCCGGCCCCCCCCTCTCCTAAAAAATGAATGCTCCCTAACTTATTTTTGTGTTCATCTTACCATATGATCATGGTTCGCACAAGCCTTGAAAAGTCCTTGAAAATGTGTTGAGTCTTTGAATACTCCTTGAATTCGGAAAATTTGATTTTTGTCCTTGAAAAGTCCTGGAAGTTTTTCAGTTTCTCCTTGAATATTCCAATTTGACCTTGAATTTTTGGCTGCTGTTGGCATAATTCTTAGTCAGCTCCAAAACAAGATAATTCTTAGTCATCAGTCACAGTTCTTGTAACAAAAACTCCAGTGTCACGACTTGTCTTCTCGCTATTTTTAAAATGTCAGTAAACCTTGGGGATGAGTTTCTCTAGTTTCCAGTGTCTTATGGGTAATTTTCAAGATGGTGAATGTGTGACTCCTTGGTATTTAGGACCTTTCATTTTTAAATAAATTGGAAAATAGTCCTTGAAAAACCCCAAAATCCTTGAAAAGGCCTGGAATTTTTATCTTTAACTTCTGTATGAACCATGTATGATGAACATCTTATTAACACTGCTTGCTCTGTACATGTATAAATACCTAAGTTATGGAACTTTTTTTTTTTACTTTTTATGGCTTACATGCTATATGCTTGGGACAAGGCAGTGGAAAAATGTTTAGTTATAGAGAGGTATTTCTTTAAACACTGAAACTGAAAGAAGATGGTCTTATTCTTGTTTCTTTAGGTATGAACTTGATGCAAACAATGCTATCCTTGCAGATGATAAACATAAACCAATGTAAGTTATGTGGGATGAGTCAATCATTATTGCTATAAATTTTTATTGAATACATGTATATTATTACTTATACATTGTTCTATGGGAGACACCTTTCAGATTTTATATTGCCATAAAAACATAGCATGATCTGATTACATAGGACTGCAATGATCTACTTACATTGATTTAATAATTTGGTAAAACAGATACCAAGAATTGGTTGATAAGTACAAAGTGGACTATCTCCCAGGTGGAGCAACACAGAATAGTTTGCGTGTGGCTCAGGTATTGGTTTTTATCCTATTTTTATCTTCTGTAACATGCCTTTCCATTGGATTCAATGAATGAATTACCACTCTATAGAAACCCATTTTGTCATCACATTCAGTTTATGTTAGTTCATTCATTCCTTTTATTCATTTCATTCCATTTTTCAGTGGGTTAATACCAAAGCACAATGAATAAATAAAGCACTTATCTGTTGATATTTATATTCTATTCATTCATTTGTTTATTAATTCATTTATTCAGTCATCTGTTTGTTTATTCCTTTTATCAACATAATTCATTACAGCACTTTTCATAATTCTGCGACCTACCAACTCCAGACTTCTGGCTGACTTCGGGTGTTTTGGCTGACTTCGGGTGTTTTGGCTTCCATCAATCAAAATAATTACTAACTCGTACTGTTGAAACTTTGATTGACAGAAGCCAAAATGCCCAATGTTGCCCAGAAGTCTGGAGTCGGTAGGTCGCAGAATTATGAAAAGGGCTGTAATTCTGATTGCTGTCATTTTTTAGTGGTTTCTAGATACCAAGAAGGCAACATCTTTCATAGGATGCATAGGTATATTTATAGATATCTGTCTTTACCATTTCTTTCTTGTTATTATGCATCATGTGAGATAACTGCTATCATGTGTTCATGGATATATCCGCAAAGTGACAATCTAAATGGTGAAATTCTGGGATAGTAGTTGGTAAAGCAAGTTTACATGGTAGCGTTTGCACTCCTTTGATTGCTAATAACCCAATAGTCCTTTTGGCTATGATGTAATGTTTTCCTATTCCAGACTGTGTCATCCTCTTGGGAATAAGATTCTTTGTATGAGGTACATCCATATTAATGTATCTTCTTAAACATTACCATTAAACAAAGAAATAAAACCCAGGGGAATGACTGTGTTCTGCAATGGGAAAACATTATGCCCAAGCTGAAAAGGTCTACATTTTTAGTGCTTCTATAATCTATAATATAGTAATCTATACATTCTATATAATTTATAATTCTATACTTTTAGCTCCAATATTGCATTATTTATTTAAAGTTAATTATAGGTGTACATCAGCCTTTTGGCTGCCACATTTCCTAAACCTGCATTATTAAACAAAGTTTGACTGACTGACTGATTGATTTAATGCTCTCAACTTACCTTTTTTCCTTGTGACTAAAAACATGTTGCATATTTTCTATTTAATTAGTCTTCTAATACTTTGATTTTGTTTTCCAATGAAGGGCAAGATGAGTTTGGTAAAACTCTAACCAAAATAATGGAAGATGCTAATGTTCATGTTAACTACTTAAATAAGCCTGATATACCTACTGGGACATGTGCTGTGTGTATAACTGGCAAGAACAGGTACTTTTATTACTTAATATGGATGAAAGGTGCAGGAAATAATGTTACCAACTATTATGTTTGAAGAAATAGGCATAATGCATAGGTTCCGATGTACTGAAGATGTTATCCAGGGTTTGCACTACTCCTTGAAAACTCCCTGAATTTCTGCTTTGATTGTTTCTTGCAAGGTTCTGAAATAGATCCAGTCATCCATAATTTTTGTATTATCAATTAAAGTGCTGAAAAGCAGGTCTTCTATATCAATTGCCCTATTACTACTTACAAAATACAATTTATCAACCAGCTGTTACTTCCCCATAATGAAACTGTTGAAAGTGCATAACTAAAGTATAATAAATAAGTTTAAGTGACCAAATAAAAACACCATGTATACATAAATCCATATATAGCTCAGTGAGCTGAACATACTACTTGAAAAGTCATTTTTTGGTCCTTGGATACTCCTTGAATACTCCTTAAATTCTCCTTAAATTTTAAGTGGACACCACTTAATTCCAATTCAGTCTGTGAGTTAGCCGTGCTCTGACTTAGAACAGCCCTGATGTTGTTTCAGGGTTCAATAAAATCAATGTTGATAATGATGATAATGCTGATGTTAAAATTGAAGGTCCTGAATGTTGCTTCAGCCATTTAAGGTGTAAAGCAGCTACATTAAGGAATGAGTGATAGAGTTTAATAAATGATATTGATTAATTAATATGTGTTATGTGTCATGAACAACATTATGCTCACCAGCTTGTCATTTGGAATGCTTCATGCATGCCTTTCCAGCATTGAAGTTATTTTCAATTATTAGACATAATTTGGTTAGTAAATGTACTTGAAAGCTAATCATCAATACTTGATTTCAGGTCACTTGTGGCTAATCTTGCAGCTGCCAATCATTACTCCAAGGACCACCTTGACAAACCTGAAAACTGGAGTTCAGTTGAAAAAGCGAATTACTTTTATATTGCTGTAAGCAAATCTACTACTAAGTTTGGCTCTGAGAAAACAACAAAAGATAATGAGTATGGGTGGTATAGTAGTAAAACGTTTGCCTCTCACCACTGTGAGTCCAACGGGTTTTATCACTGGTTTGAGCCCTGTGGATGCCACATGTCAGTAGAGTTTGTTAAATGCAGTATTCTCCATTGCTACTAGGGTTTTTCTCCAAGATATGAGAAATTTAATGTAGACCCTGTGTACAGTGTACCAACTATTACAAGGAACCTGTCGCATCGGCATATGATGAATGGAAAAAATAGGGGAAGGGAAGAATGGACCAAGAATGCTACCAGCAAGCTCCCATTCACTTCACTGACTGAAATAATGCAAAAACTAAGCATCAGTTTTGGTTGCAAATGCAATAAATGTTATTTAATTTTAGTAAGAAAATCTTTATCCATGGTTACTCCACAATAGTAATGCACATTTTTCAATTTTTCTTCAATTGCAGGGTTATTTCTTAACTGTTTCAATTGATTCTATAGTAGCAGTAGGCAAGCATGCGGCAGAGAATAATAAGGTATAGTCCTTAATCTTCATTTCATGTTGTAGAAGTTTGACATATCAGCTAATGCTACTATGGTACATGTATTTTATTCCTGTTTTCCAGATGTTCATGATGAATCTTTCAGCACCATTTTTGTGCCAGTTTTTCAAAGAACAAATGATGAAAGCTATGCCATATATTGATGTTCTGTTTGGAAATGAAACTGTAAGCATTATGTTGTCATCACTCTTAGCATATTATGGATGTTTAGAGGGTCATTTATTAGGGCATAGGGGGCTGGCAAATTACTGGACATGACTACCAAACATTTCATAACCTCCGCCCCAAGTCATACTTTCAGTCTGCAGCTTAATAGCCCCCCTCCCCCCCACCCACTACAAGACTTCTTTGAGATAACCTAACACCCCTCAATTTTGCCAACTCCTCTACTCCACAATAAGTGTAACCCCCCTCAGTTGTCAACAGGGATAAATAATTCTTTTTTTCCTTCCACTTTCAGGAAATGGGTGTCTTTTCTAAAGAACATAATTTTGAGGTAAGAATTACTTAGCTCTTAAGGTGAAGACAACTGTTACACTTCTACACTTCCCATTTCAATTATCAAATTTCATAAACAAAGTGTAACCTTAGAAAATCCTGTCCACCCCTTGGAAATTTCAGAACCAAAATTCCACTGTCACTCTGCTGGGGAGGTAGATGTATAGGTAACTTTCTGGAACTTCACTTTTGTTGTGTAGATCAAAAGATTTACAATTCATTGATTAAGGAATTTTATATGTATTTACATTTAAAATGGGTTTGTACATGGGTACAACCATGACTAAATTGTAATGTATCAACCACGTTATTTAATTGTTATTCTAATACTTTGTTGTTGTTGTTGGTTTTTTTTTTTGTAGTTAGTATAGGGGCGCACTCATTCAATTGATTGTTTTTCATCGTTACTTTTGTTAGTTTTTATTCTTTTTTTGCGCTAAGCAGTTAGCATAAGTGCTCGCTTATTTCAATCTATTTTATTCGCTATTCTTTTCAATTGCGCGCTCAGTTAGATTTTTTCTGTTATTAGTTATTCGCATTCTATGTATATTAGCAGCTTTTTGATTGGTTGTAGATAGCGCGAGGACGCGAATTTTGGTAGTATAAATTGTAACAACTATAAAAAATGTTCTTTACCCTGATGATGCACCTTTGGTGTGAAAGCTTGGTCATAACAATTAAATAACGTGGTTGATACATTACAATTTAGTCATCGTATTTATACATTTGATTTCAAAGACAGAAGATTTAAAAGAAATAGGGAAGAAAATTGCAGCTCTTCCTAAAGTGAATGACAAAAATAAGCGTATGGTAGTAATCACTCATGGAACAGAACCAACCCTGGTTATTCACAGTAAGTAGAACTCTATCAGTACCTTTTTTTCATTTCCTCTTGCAAAACAAGGTTTGGAAGTAATAGGAAATGGAAAGTAATAGGAACACAGGAAAGACTGTTTCGTCAGAAATCCAAACGCCAAGAAGTGGGTTGAAAAAAAATGGGGATTTTACAAAAAAAGGTACAGCCAAGTCTTTTTTACATATAACTTACTTCAAGGTGTTAGGGTAGAGTTCCAAGAAAACTTGCTGGAGAAGAACACCAGAATGTTTAGATCTATGCATATGTGGCCTCAATACCATGCACAACACCTTAGTGGTAATTAGCATGAATATTGAGAAACTTATTCTCAATGCAAATTATTTATTTTTACCTTTTGTTAGAAAATAAGGTTCTTTGGCTTTGTTGTATGCACTACAAGAAAATGCAAAAAGGCACATTCCCTGGGGGGGTCTCCCTTGAAAAGTGGGTAGGGGGCTCGACAGACGGTTTTGAAAATGACCCTAAAAGGGGCAAACAGCAAATGATGATTGGTAATTGGCTATTAAAGGACTGAAAGGGACTGCAGGGCAATAAGAATTCCTTCATATTCGTACCTATACAAAATCTGCACTATTCAACAAAGACCTTGGATGGCAAGTAGTATGGCTCATTCATCTTGTGATTTTACCTCACCAATCACAAATTACCCATTCCCTATCACTGTTCACCCAGCTTCAACCTTTTTGAAATAGCTGTGTAATAAATAGGCATGGATTCAGCTAGATCTCAGATTTTAATTATTGTATCTATGGACACATTGTTTGATGGTACATACCAATGATACATTTATGTCTCACCACTTAGATGGAGAAGTCAAGGAATTCCCAGTGATCCCAATCAAAGATGATGAAATCATTGACACCAATGGTGCTGGAGATGCTTTTGTGGGAGGTAACTCGATCACATTTCAATTCCTCATGTGACATTACTCTTATTTAGGATCAATTTACAACTCTTGTTAACCGAGTTTAAGGGCTGTACCAGAAAGCTAGCGATGAAACCCTGGTGATACACACTGCAACTTTTTCTCGTGCTGGCAATGCATTTTTGGATTTTGTTGCAGAGAAAAAATTGCAGTATCTATCATCACTCTGCAACATTCATGCAATGTTCAAAATGCTGCAGAGAAAAGTTCAAATTTTTTAACTCTCTGCAACAAAGTTTTTGTTACAAGACATTGCCAGCGTTGTTGCCAGACATGATACACACAGCAATTTCACTCTCACAACTAAAATTGCATTGCTAGCACAGGAAAAAATTGCAGCATGTATCGCTGGCTTAAGTTATGGACTGCATTTTTCAATTGCATAGGCATCAAAAAATGGAAAAAATGAGGTTCCATAACTTGTGTTTGGACCAAGCAAGTGAAATTAATTAACATGTTTATTATATGGTGGGGCAAACATCCATCCCCTGGATCTGTCCTTGCTGTTATGGGAGTCTAAAATCAGATTGCATGTTAATAAACATTTTGAAATTCTTTTTTTAAAGGTTTTATAAGTCAATTGGTTCAAGAAAGCCATTCTGACGAATGCGTGCGTTGTGGCCACTGGGCAGCTAACTATATAATCAAGCAGTCTGGAGTGTGTCTAAATGATAAACCAGAATTTAACTAGCTTTTTATCAGGTCAAAAGTATCTTGCAAAACCTAATAAATGGAGCAGCAAAAAGTTGTGCCTACTAATTATTTCTCTTCCCTTCCACCACCTCCAACACCAGCATTTCAATGGATCTGATCTGTATATTATTATCATTTTCCAAACTAAAATTTGATAGACAGTTTACTACAGAAAAACAATGATTTGATTAGTTTTTAATTTCTCTTTCAAGTACAAAATTGTACTTTTGGCAATATAACTAACATTTTTAAATCCCTTAGTAGCTACACTTCCAGCAATACCCTTCCCTGTAAATTCCAAAAGGACAACAACAAAATTTTATGGGGGATTATTGATGAAAAATAAATAAATAGTTACTGCCAAAACAGTAGCTATTTGTGGCGTCTGGCGTCTCCATGGGAAAGTGTAAGCAAATGAAAATGCTGACATTTATTCAGTTATTTCAAGATCATATCACCAATTTTACGAAATTATATTTTTAAGAAGAAATTTTGGTTTAAGGATGCTCTACAAAAATTATTAAGTTAGATTTAACTATTCAAGTTTATTTCACTATGAATAGTATGCAAACTACTTTTAAAATCTTGTATACACAACGATATTACAACTCTTGTTCCTTCTTAGATACGCCAAACACGCTAGGATCAAATATTTTATAATAACAAAAGCTACTTATACGAATTAAATCCACATTCCACTTAATTAATTTAGGGGTTTAAAGTTGCTCTCTGATTGGCTGGTAATGTACGTCAATTACGTTTTGTTTACGCGGGAAAATAGTGTTACGGGAGTTGCTATGGCAACAAGTCTACATCCGGGAACGTGAAAAACTCTGAAGACGAAGAACATCGAAGATGGCTGTTTTCTGAAAGTAAAAAAGTTAGGCTCGAATTCGCTGGCTTTTTTGATCGATAAACTCACTTTGAATTTTTCTAATCTTGGGTATGACATTGTTTGGAGTTCCTCAGAGTACCATGTGAAGGAAAAAGGGATACTCGGCCCAGAAGGATGGATTTTTTCGTCGTCGTTCGACGTACCTTCGAGTTTAATCTTACTGTGTTTTGCTTTGATAAGTCGGTATTGTAGTGCTAAACTGGCGCCGAAGGTCGGCGATTCATAGGTCTTTCGATGGACCTATACATACATACCCTAACTGGAACTGCCTTTGAGTTAAGAGTTAGTCCTTTCGAGACGATCATGAGCATAAAGGCCAAAATTCAGCGTCTAGAAGGTAAGCGACAACATCTCTTATTTGGGCATGAGGATACTTTTTTAATCAAAACTTTAATTTGAAGGATTTTTGCGACGAACTGTAGCTAAGAAATGTTAAAATTGCATGCATATCTTTTAAAACTAAAACTGTATTTATACATTTTTTGTAGTACAGGGAATGACAATGGTTGATCTAAACTAATAAGCTTATTGCGTTTCCTGTAGTTCACTTCACCAAGTATCGCATGTTAACTAATAAATTATTCACGATGTGTTAGAAAAACAAACATTTCGATAATAAAGTAAAGCCAGAAAAATTCGCCATACCAAACCTTAAAGTACTTTAAGATTCCTTATTCTAAAGAATTAAAGATTATTTATTGTTTCTGAAGATTACTTACTTATAGTCTATGGTGAAATGTTACATAACAAAATGGTACATTTAATTTATCTTTCTTATATTGTCCCTTTGCAATGTGGCGAACAAAAATAAACTGAATAAGTCATATGGCAATTGTAAATATTGAAACTCAGATTGTGAACTTTATTCTTGAACTCAATAAGAGAGGCTTTACTATTGAAATAACAGATATTACTGTGTTATTACTCCTGACGTTGAACGGAGTTATAATGAATTTTGTACTTCATAATTTCTGCAAAGAAATGAAAGTCGAGACCAGTAATATTAAAGTGAAATAAAAAAACTGCACTTAGTGCTTACTACTCTTGGACTTCAACATTGGGCTATTCCATTTAATATCCGTACCCCCCCCTGTCGAGGATGTCAATTTTGGGAGGATGCAGCATACCCATGAAGAAATCCATTGGCTCAAGTTCACCCCTGAAGAATTCCACATATCTCAGTGAATAACCCTCAAGATTGTCCCAAAAGTAAGGCTAACCCCTGAAGATTTCCACATAAGTGAATTATTATCCCAAAATTAGGCTAACCCCTGAAGATTTCCTGCTGGAAAATTTCCAAACCCCTGAAGATTTTCATCAAAAAAACGTCCACACTCCTGAAGATTTCCAATATCCTCGACAGGGGGGGTACGGACATTAAATGGAATAGCCCATTTACACCATAGACTGTGCAGAATTATTTTATTTTGATTACCAATTAACAACAGGAACTATTTTTACATAGTCAACGAACCCCCCCCCAACCTTGGCATGTCCAGGGACTTGAAATTTGATGGGAAAATGCCCTCTTCCTAGTTTCAAATGATTACTATGACATATAAAATAGTTTTTCAATACTTTCTTGTGGTACACCATAAAATATCGCACTTGTCACTTGCATTTTCTTTTTATTTACACACACACTCACTTAAATGCTCATGTGCACAAACAGAAAATGAAATGAAGTTTGAACACAAATGAAGTTTGTGATATTCCATATATGCCACTAAAAAGCACTGTATAACTATTTATGAAAATATTGCCATTGCATTTTTGGAGCACAGGGAAAAATTTCAAAAAACCATAATGGGTATAAGTACGTTTTTTTAGCAATTCCCATTAAAAAAACATTGATGGAAAAACAGAACACT
>WUAP02166117.1:0-24333 GCA_015163945.2 Stichodactyla helianthus | reverse complement strand
AAGGAGAAACTGAAAAAATTCCAGGACTTTTCAAGGACAAAAATCGAATTTTCCAAATTCAAGGAGTATTCAAGGACTCAACACATTTTCAAGGACTTTGCAAGGCTTGTGCGAACCATGCTACTACCATCACCACCATCCCCAATACTATCACCACCACTATCCATAATTCCTCATCCCCACTACCATTCCCATCACCACCACCACCGTCTCCACCGTCTCCACCTACCTTTAGCACAGCGGCAGCGTAGTCAACTATTTGTCCCAGTACGATGTTTGTTTCGGCGAAATCATTGCCTTGATATGGTTCTTCTCCACATATCACACGGATGGCCAGACCAGGACCTAGAGAAAAATACAAGGTGAGAATGAAAAGGGTGAGAATGAAAAGGGGAATAAGAAAGCCAAGTTCGTTTAGCATGGGCGCAGAACATTAGAGTGAAACTCTTGATGTGTAAATCATACCTGGGAATGGATGTCTTTGTACTATACTCTGAGGAAGACCTAACTCTAATCCCAACTGTCGAACTTCATCTTTATGGAAATCTTTGAGTGGTTCGACAACACGACCCTAAAACGCAATAATAGAAGAATCATTAAGACCGGCGATGAACGAAAAAGTGGCGCTGACAAAATAAAAACAAAATTTATGTCCCCGCATTCGGACACTGTGATTGGACGGTCGGCCTTTTGCTTGATTGGCCATGATTTTTGAAGATTTTTGGATGGGGTGTCGATTAGACTTTATCAATAGGTCATGTCCGAGTTCTCGATAATGGGCATTTGTCACTCTTTTCTCTATGACTTGTTCTCGGTTCACTCATAATTAAATAAAACTTTAAGCAACAGAAAAAGTCAAAGAAACATCAATCCTTTTGCGCCACCAAGGTGATTTCGCACGATGCCTCGCCTTCATGCATCATTTTTGAGAACTCGTAAGTGGCCTATTGAATGATTGCAGCAGTTATCGTACGGTCCGGACGTGAAAATGTTAAAGCATTTTCATTGGATGAGACAGGGTTCGTGCTGAGGTAAAAATTTAAAATTTCAGGAGTATTCAAGGACCCAAATATGAGTGCCCTTGAAAACCAAAATTAAATTCAAGGAGTTTTCAAGGAGTTTAAGGAGTAGCACGAACCCTGATGAGAATTATCCCCGCGATTGGTTCAACGGATGTCGTCAATTCGTTAACTTGACATTGCCGCGTGCCATGACGTCTCAGAGTCACACTTGATATGGTAACCTATAGCTTACCGATTCTCTGAGGATTCGTACAATTTCTGTATCATTATGATGTGTTTTGATAGCGCAGGCCTTGGAGCTGGCCATGTGAGATGCACTTTCGATCAAGTCCGGTCGAAGCGTACCTGAAGAAAATTAAATTATTCTTGAGTCTCTCTTCAAACTGGAAAAGGAAACCATAGCAAAATACCATACATGTTAGCCCATCTCTTCCAAAGCAGGGCTGTCTCAAAATAGAAAATAAAAATGGCCAGACAGTTTTTATTTTATTCTTGGCAGGATAATTTTGGTGGAGAAAAATTTCCCTGCCATTATATTTTCCATTTTGCAAGTTAAGAACTCGTTTCACCCGCCAGTTGTAAAATGAGATCTGCATTTTGGCCACTGGCAAGCTGCTATTTCGAGAACTGCAAAGCTCTTTTCTCGATCTTGATAGATTTAGTTTCTAATATCCTCTTGCAGATAGTCTCACAACGACAAAGTTATTGACACAGGAGTTTTCACAAGAGCAATCAGCTGTCCTGCTGTATCATTGATTGTTTACAATGTATTTTATGTCTAGGAAATATAAGAGAGGAATTCAAAGTTAAAAGCAAGTTACCTTGAGCGAGAAATGTTGTGTTGGTATCCAACTTTAATTCTTTAACAACATCATCAGCTACCTGAAAATTAGCAAAAAATGATAAACATATTGACCATTTTTAAAACAAAGATCACTGAAGCTTAAAACATTAACTTAATCTTCTTACTTTCATAAAAGTGTCTCCAATAATTTTTCTTTTCTCTTCAGGATTGACAGTCAAGTTGAGGGTCTTTGTGAGTTGTTTCTTGACTGCAGGTTGATCTTTTCTTCCTGATATCACAGTTGATGCATTATAGAACTGTATAGCAGCATTTACCACTGTAAAAAAATATACACAAGGCATTTTAAGATATGAGTAATGAAGCATGCTAGAGAAAAGAACTGAGGTTTGCAGGTACTGTGTCTGAAAGGGAGGAAGAACATACAGCCAACTTAGAACAATTCAAAGAAAAAAAAAAGAATGAAAAAAGGAAATAGATGAAGGAATGAGAATAGGAGAGGAGAGGAGAGAAGACATGAGTTGATAAATGAGAGGTATCCAAATTCATGTTCAAAGTATATATCATGTATAATCATGCAGCATTGCACCTTTTAGTTTCAAACCAAGGCACTTGAGAGATTCTTCTACTTGTTGGCTTTCTTGTTTCCTCATAAATCCATTGTCTATGTGAACAGCAACGACTTTGTCTGCACCTAGAGCCTATGGTCCAATGAGACACAAACATCAGAGCTTGCCAGTTCAATAGCATACTTTACTACGGTATATGGCAAGGTAATTTCATTCACCCCAATTGGCCAATTTGCAGTCCATAACTTATGGTATGGACCAGCAACCTCATTTTTGTGATTACCTGCCATACTTGCTCCATCTGTATGTAAATTATCGAACCTCATTTTTTCTACCTACACACTTGGGCCATAAGGCACTGCAAATAAACTCAGTCCATAACTTATGGTATGGGCTTCATGCTCAGCTAATAAAAAGTATAGATGAATAACAATACCCAATTCTTTTGCTTCCACAAAAAGTTCCATATTTTTTGCCCACCATTAGGAATGTTTGCCCTGAATTTTGGCCACTGGCTGTCTGCTATTTCAAACCCTGTATTTAAGAAGTATATACCATAGTTCTACAGTTACAGTTACCTTGTGAAGCAAGGCAGCACATACTGTTGAATCTACTCCACCACTAAGCAATGCCTATAAATACACATACAATGCAAAGTTACTGGCAAATGTATACATTATTATGCATCACAGGTCATCTCAATCGGTCCCCTACTTTCTGTGAGATAAGGTTAACAGCAACAGTGTCACCTCTATTATCATTACTGGACATGGCTACAAAAATTATGTAACAACCCCTATGTAGAGAGAAAAATTTCACATACCCCCCAAGACTACTTTAAGTCTCACTCCTCTGTAGCTTATGTAACACCTCCCCCAAGCCCCTGCAAGACTTCTACAAGATAATTCAACCCCCTCATTGTTGACCATTACTGCTATTCCATATAATAGCCCTCTAATTTCATCACAGAATGAAAATTTTTTCCAATAATCTTTCTTACCAATATTTTATTATTGCCTACTGTCTGTTTAATTTCTCGTAGACAGGACTGTAGCCTGCTACCCACAGTGTAACTACCACAGAGACCAACAACCTAAACAAAAAGACACCAGTTGCATGTATGCTCTAGCCCTGATACATGTAAATATAGAAATTAGACTCCATGATTCCCTTTTGACTAAACTGAGAGACCAACATACATGTACACAGTCATTTTAACTTCCACATTTTTCTTTGTTTTAGGCTTACACCTTAGGGATTGGTCATTATTCATCTTGGGGGGGAGGGGTAGGGGGAAAGAGGGGATTACAATCGGTGATAACAAGACTTTGGCAAAGAATACAAGGAAGGATCACAAACATTTGTCAGCAAATTTGCTTGAAAAGGAGGGGTATCACTAAAGTCCCATAGTGCCTCAGGGGGGATCACATCTAATTTTTATGATTTCAAAACAAAAATCCTCTGTCTCCCCTTTTCCCCATCATAAATAATGAACAGCCTCTTAAAAATGATTTGTTGCAATTTGTTGGATTTATTTCTACAAACATTTTGATTTTTCAATGTTTTCTACCTGACCCCAATCTCTAAATCTCTTGCTACAATTCTGTTTGCTAAGCCACACATGAATCTTCTCTTCTGAGAAAATCATCAGCCCTATAATGTTTGTTTAATAATACATTAAAGAAAACAAGATGATATATTCTTACCCCATAAAGGAAATTTTTAAATATGGCTTTTCCATTCACAGTCAAATCCACTTCAGGATGAAATTGAACACCATAAAGTTTCTTTGATTCATGTTCAATTCCTGCAAGTATATCATAAACAATTTAAAAAATTAGTGTTAAATGTTCCTGAACTATTTTTCTGTATTCTGATGAATGATTGTATTGTCTCCTAAGGCATGATAAAACTGTAATCTTAATTTGTTAGGTGAATGATTAGCTGTGAGTAACATCTTAGAGCAGATTTTGTATGACTGTGAAAAAGTCGTGGCACAAATACGGCGCAGACACGGTCAAGGCGCGGCAAGGAACGTTAAAATTCTAGAAAACATCATGGTCGTGGCAAGGCACCCTTACGGCACTGACCGTTCTGCGACCTTTTCACAGTCATACCAAATCTGCTCTATGTGGACCAACTTTTGGTTGATTCCCACATGGACGTTGCAACTCATTTGCACAGTAGATTTATATGTAAGAGAACGCCCACTGCTATGTAAAAAAGAAAGACAACTGTACTAAACAATCTCCAGCGCTGTGGTGGCCAAGAAAAGACGAGAACTGGGTCTCTTTGGAATCACAGCCATACAAGTTAATCACCTACAAATCTTGAACAAAATTGCTGGGACAATTAATTCTATTTCTGTTGTCTAGGTACCCAAAATGACCTTTTTCTCTGTCCTAAGGGAGCATTGATTGTTTAGGAGGTGGGTGGGGAGGAATTGAGTTGGGGGTCACAAAAATATTACTAAATGAAAAGGGATAGGACACGTTTTTTCCCCTGACAGTTAAACCAGTTTAATCAGTACATTTTTATATTTGGTAGTGAGGTGGGCCATCAAAATAGTTCAATCCTTACCAGAGGGGGCCTGGCATTTTTTTAATATTTGATTCCTGCGATTCCTCCGGCCCCCTTGAAAAATGAATGCTCCCTAAGGTCATTTCCCCTCCCCCATCTCATTGTTGGTCCCAGTGGTTTCATTTTGTGTTCAGGAACCAAAATCAACATTGAAAGGGGATGGGGATGGGGATGGGTTGAGCAGAGTCTCACTGAAATTTGATTAATTAAAGCATTGGTACAACTAGGAGTTTCAACAGGTTTTGTACAAGATTGTAGGTAGTTCTGCACTAGTAACAGAAATGACAAATGCCCCTGATTTAACTGTTGACATTACTCTATTGAAGTTTCTTTATCATACTAACCTGCAACAATGTTTCCAGATTTTGCAGTGACTTTAAAACTATTAGCTAATTTATCAATGGAATCTCCATGTGTAAGAAGAACCTCTTGGTCAGCATCAAGTCCCTTAAAGAGGGCACATGATGGTTTGACGTTGATCTTGAATACTCCATCTTCTCTTTCATCTTTCTTTACAACAGTCCCACCAAACTCCTTATTCATCATCTATCAAAAAATGAAATAGAAATATTCCCATCCAATTTTCTGCCTGTCAAGACGTGCCATTCAAATATAAATTCTACAAGACTAAAAATGTCATTTAGTAAAGAAATACCAAAGAAAGGGATTCAAATTCCAACAATAAGAGTCTAAACAAGGGAAAATTCTATGGATTACACCATTGCTACAGGGTTCGCACTTTAGTACTAGAAAATTATAACATTCCAGGTGTTTTCCAGGAGTTTTCCAGGGTATAAATATAAAAATTCCACCACCCTTAAAGTGTATATGACACGAAAAATTTTCTTCTTTCATTGAGTAGTGCTTTGTTAGTAAAGTAGAATGGTGTTAACCATTTCTTGATATCTTTTTTTGTTCCAGAGATATTACTGTTTTTCATTTGTACACTGTGTACAAATGGCATTGCTATGGAAACACGGTCGGTTCCAGACCTCCCTTTTATGAAAATCAATACTCTTTGTTTTTTCCTTTTTGTTATCAAAAACTATCTGTTTAAAAGCCATAAAGTAATTTTTTACACCCACAACAACATTTAGACGAGTTGGCATCAGCAACTGTTTATATTAAAAGGAAAAAACAAAGATTTGTTATTTTCATAAGAGGGAGGCTGGAACCGAACATGTTTCCATAGCAATGCCATTTGTACACAGTGTTGAGGATTATGGTTTGTACTATAAACGTGAAAAGTTTCATTGAAATCAGCTTAATATTTAAAGAGTTATTTTCATTTTTTGATTTGCTGGAAGTCTAAGTCAACCATATGACGTCATCAGTTGCCTAATTTGCATATCAGGAAAACAGTCATATCTCTTGAACAAAAAAAGATATCAAGAAATGGTTAACACCATTCTACTTTACTAACAAAGCACTACTCAATGAAAGAAGAAAATTTTTCGTGTCATATACACTTTAACTTTGAAATTTCATCAGACAATTCCACAATTTTTATTTTTCTAATATTTAACCTAATACTAATAGAAAATTCAAGGAGTTTTCCAGGAGTTGGTGTCAAAATTAAAATTCTCCAGAAGTTTTCCAGGACTCTGGAAGAAATTTTCAAAATTCCAGGAGTTTTCCAGGAATTCCAGTAGCAGTGCGAGCCCTGCTGCTATAAACAGCCATGTAACTTTTCTCTTGTTATAGCAATAGAATATATAGAATTGTGCTCCCAATATATAATATATTAAAAAACTGCAATATGTATCAGTGGCTATACACAGTACCTGAAGTCCATAGCATATCCCTAACACAGGGATCCCAAGAGTAAAAATGGCAGGGTCATATTTAGGAGCGTCTTCAGCATACACACTCCCTGGTCCACCAGATATTATAATTGCTCTAAAATGAATTTTTGAATTAAAACAACATTTTAAAACAGGAAGTCTATAGATCATTTTAACAATCCAGCAAAATCATAAAGTCAATCAAATTCTGGGAGACTACTGTAAAAACAGACCAAATTTACATGGCCATTATTTCTTTTATTTCTTGGTAATGCTTGAGAAGATGCACTGATACAAGTATAAAAGGATGAATCATATTCTCAAAGAAAAGGTAGGTCCAGCTGATGGAACAACTGGTTGTGCAAAGCACTGTTGGTCAAAACCTCCAGCCTCTCTCACTCTTTGTTTTCAAAATCATTTCTTGCATAGTTTTAGAAAATTCACTTACAGTATGGTATTTGACTGTGTTTAATAATTTTGACATTAGGACTCAAAATATACTGCGTTTCTGTAAAAATAGTTTTCAGCCAGAAAAAATAGTTCGAACATGTTGCTGGTCATGAAAAATCTCAATGGACTATGATTGGATAGAAAATTTATTTCTGCTCAGCTGGATGGCTTGAAAGGAAGGCAATATGTCCAAGTGGGTTGGTCTGTTAAAGCAGATCTAAATGTAGCAGATTGGTTTAAAAATCACCAGCCACATCTGCACCGTCCAAATAATGTACACCTCCATATTTGTATTATTTGCTATATAATATATAAACAAGTGGCATATGAGTCAAAACAAAACTTACTTGTATCCTTTATCTTGTATTGTAAATATAGAGGTATCCAATGGTAAGATATCTGACTGAATGGACAACTCTCTTACTCTACGATCAATAACCTATAAATAACAACAAAAACAGAAACAACAATGATACACTCAACGACACTCAATGAGCATAAACTCGGGCTTCAATGATGTCTGTGAAATCTGATCTGACAGTGATCCCAGCTTTGGTAAGTTAACATATCAATGTCAGTCGGACATGGTTGAACAATGCTCTAAAGAAAAAAATTTGCCCATTTGGGTACAAAATCAAACTTCTCAACTAAATATTAAATCACCCAATCCAATCCCAACTTTGGTACATGTAAATTGACACATAAATGCTCTGTGTAGGTAAGTTGACACTCAGTGAGCACACAAATGTCAGCGTGACTTCAATGAAGAATGCTCTAGGTAGAGAGTTGTTCAAAGAAGTCAGGTCAACTTACCAAAGTTGGGATCTCTGTCGGATTAGAATCTTCATCATTTTAGAAATTGTACCATAAATTACTAATTTATTAAATATTAAACAACTAGCCCAGGAGCAGGAAGCCTGACTAACACATTTTTGCAATTTGCAGCATTTCCCTTTCTGTTAGTCAGCATGACTTATTGAAGAACACTCTATTTAGGTAATTTGACACATAAATGTCAGCATGACTTCATTGAAGAACACACTATGTAGGTAAGTTGACACAAATGTCAGCATGACCTCATTGAATAACACTCTACGTAGGTAAATTGACACACAAATGACAGCTTGACTTCATTGAAGAACGCTCTATGTAGGTAAGTTGACACACAAATGTCAGCATGAGTTCATTGAAAAACACACTATGTAGGTAAGTTGACACATAAATGTCAGCTTGACTTCATTGAAGAACACACTATGTAGGTAAGTTGACACACAAATGTCAGCATGACTTCATTGAATAACACTCTACGTAGGTAAATTGACACAAACGTCAGCATGACTTCATTGAAAAACACTCTATGTAGGTAAGTTGACACACAAATGACAGCTTGACTTCATTGAAGAACGCTCTATGTAGAGCATTGTTCAACAAAGTCACGCTGACATGAGTCAACTTACCAAAGTTGGGATCGCTGTCAGATTAGAATGTTGATCTTTTTAGAAATTGTACTGTAAATTACTAATTTATCGAATGTAAAACAACCAGCGCAGGAGCGGGAAGCCTGACTAAATAACGCATTTTCGCAATTCGCAGCATTCCCCTTTCTATTAGAAACGGCTAGGTTGTAATAAATTCATTGTTGCTCGACATGCAACTTTCAAAGGTGTTTTTTTATCACGAATTTATAAATTATGATATCTTAAATAGCCATTTCGAAAGAGAATTAATTAAGAAGAAATATTAACTCTTTATAGAGCAATCAACCGAGTAAGAAAGACGCTAAGAAAAACAGAACAGAGATCATGCGTGAAGGTTTTTTGAGACGATTGTTTGGCCGTTTGCCGGTAGCCGCAAGAAAAACTGTGTTTTACAAGAAAATGAGAGGAATAAATACCTTTCCATACTGTGCTCCAGCATCTAGAATTACCACTTTATCTGGATTTGAGGCTGAGTCCGACATCGAGGTGTCGTTCTTGTTAAGATGGCCATTAATACACGAACCCATAACATTACCTTTGCTCAGGTTCGCCGCCATCTTCCTTCCCGATGTTCAAATTAATACCCGCTACGCATGACCAATGACCATAACCGCTGGAACTTCGGCGCAGCTTCAAGTTGGGTTATCCCTTCATGTAGGAACAAGGCATTGTTATTCAAATTTTTCCATTATTATCTATTCTATTGTTTTGTATTGTCGTTCTATTTTCGTAGCAACTCGTGTGTTCCTACATGAAGGGATGACCTCAAGTTGATGGACAATCGATACTCTAACGGCTTCCTTTGATTGCTAAATTAATTCTAAAATCCATCTAAATAACCTAATTAGGCTTATTATCGACTTATCTATTATCTTAAACAGCAATATTGACCAGAAGGCATTATATTTATCAGTGTGTAAAGTCTAATAGACTGAGGCAATTGAATGAAATATCTTCGGGTCTTGTTCGCGAGATCTCGAACCAAACACGAAGACTTTACGAACCTTTTACGAAGATTTCACAACATGGCGTCCAAAGTAACAGAAGGAAATAAACGTTTGCAGTTTTTATGGGCTATAGGAGTGAAGTACGCCAAAGTAGCCCCAGAATTATCAAGGTTCTACTTTTCTAAGTATCAACAGCTTCAAAGGGATGACAAAAGTCAGTCATATTTGCAAAAAATATGCCAGTATTGTGGAAGTCTATTCGATGGCTCAAACTCCAAGACGAGAATATCCAAGAAAATTTCATCAAAAAATAAGAAAAAAGACATGAAGAAATCCCAAAATAATTCAAAGAATGCGTGCGCAAGACGACGAAAGAAGACTACTATTTCGATATCATGTTTTGTGTGTAAGAATACTACAATTTATGAAGGAAGTGAGAGAACAAGAAAAGGGAAGAAAGAGAAAGGCTTAGAAGGAACACCAGGGTCTCCTGCCAGTAAATATAACCTCCAGACAGAGTTGCCTCAGAATTACAGCTCGTTATCAGCATCAGCAAAGAGGAAGTGGAGGAACAAAGTTCGCATTAATAAACTAAAACTACAGGGAGGAAAATGGCAGCCAGAAAATAGGACAAAGGATGAGAACAAAAGAACAGGACTGTTAGCTTTTCTAACTACTTTGGAAAAATAGCTTCATTAGAAAATTTATTCAGTCCTTAGAGACAAGGGTATCTGAAGGAAGGAAAGGATCTGGTGCTGCCTTCCCAGTCAGGCACAGATATGTTGGTGTTGGGAGGGAGGGGAGTGTTATTGGGTGTTCATGAAATAATGCCCCAACTGTGCAGTAAAGGCCTTGACACTTAATGCAATGGTTGCATGCACCATGTGACCACCTTAGTGCAATTGCTGCATGCACCATCTCTGCAACACTTGTGTACCACATTGCAGAACTAGAATCAATGTTATCCATGTATGCAACCAACTTCAGTGTGAATGTGTCTTTAACTCTGGATCATGCAAGTATTGGTGTGCCCTTGGTGAAAGTACTCAAATATTTAGTTCATTTTTCTTGATTATATATTTTAGAGGGCTTTTATTTAATATGGCAGGGGGCTCAGCAAAATTCTGGGCCTTAGCAGTGGCGGATCCAGGATTTTACAAAGGGGGGTTCCATTTCATCAGAGCTCGGCCGCACGCGTTTTGGGTATTAGACCATTAAAGACCATGGACTATGGTTCAGTCTTTAATAATAAAAAGTACTGTCACCATTTCTGAATGGTACGAAGTCAATATAATAAGCATAACAACAACAGAAAAAGGAAATAGACAAATAATTAAATAACATAAAACTTCACTGCAGGATGCATTCTCATTTTTTTTCAAAAAGTCTGACTCTCAAGGGGGGGTTCTGTGGAACCCCCTCTGGATCCGCCACTGCTTAGCTACTAAACATTTCATACCCCCCTCTATGGAGAGTAAAAATTTCATAATCCACTACAATCCCCAACTTTCAACCTCACACCTTTGCAATGTAAACCCCCTACAAGGCTTCTGCTCAAGATAAGGCTCCTCAATTTTGCTGACCACCCCTACATAATAAATGAAGGCCCACTTATTTCAAGAAAATTTGCTAAGTATGGCATCAGGGGGAGATCCAGGATTTTTTTTCTACGGGAGAGTGCACTTGCAGTATTTATTAGGAGTGAAAGAGGCACAGGACTTCCAGTCTTGTCTCCAAGGACTTGGTAACTCAAGATTGTTTATTTTAAAAATTTTTGTGTGCTTTCTATAGCATGGAACTGGAAGACAAGAACAGAACCAAATTTCATAGCCAAAGCATGAGTATGCAGAACACTTCATTAGGTGTTTACAAAATTTTCTAGATATAACATACCCACCGATTGACTTGCTATGGCATTTATATCAGAGGACAGAGACATGCTTATGCTAAAACAGTGAAAAATATTTTATGAAAGCAATACAAAAGGATCACTTATGTCTCTGTACTGTGATATAAAGCCTCTGGGTGATGTAGAGCACTTGAAAAGAAATAGAAACACTTGGATATACCTCCTAAGCTCCCTTTGCTCATACTCTACATCTCCTAGCATGCTTATATCATAAATACAGAGATATGCATGTGTTTTTTTTATTGCTTAAACAAATAGCTTTGCTCTACAAAAAAACAGGACTGACGTGTACTGTTTAATAAAAACATTGACTTACAAATTGAAAAATGGTAAAAATATATTCATAAATTTTATCAATTTTGAAATTGCTCATTGATTCTGATGTATAGTTTACACCTACAGCTTAGGATCATGCTCAATCGAAATTAACTAGGAGATAAGTCCCTTTGATGCACAATTTTGCATTGCTAATTACATTAGTATCAATTTACAGAGTTATTTGCACAAGCATCTAAAAAAGAGATCTCCAGACTAATCTATGACTCATTGTATTTCTGCATCCATTTCCTGAACCATTGTTCTGTCACAGCAATATTCCATTCTTTTAGAAGTCTTCGTTTTATCAGGGTGAGCTTGTACCAGGCACCAAAAACCTTCAATAAGAATTGTACAATTAGAGCAGACTTCACAGGACTGTGAAAAGCTGGCAGCACAATCTGGGTTGTAATTGTGCTTTGTCATAACCATGATGCTTTCTAGAATTTTGACTTGAAGAATGTGTTTGTGCTGCACAAACACACAATGCCCACATTCCAAGAGCTAGTGATTCTTGGTATTCATGAAAGTTATGGATTCCCAAAGTTGTAGATAGAACTAACAGGGACCAACTTGTCCCACAATACAAATGATAACTCAGGGATTTGTTATTAATGCAGGAGGGAGGGTAAACAAAAGTGGACTTTTAGGTTATGTAGGAGTAATGACCAGTAGTTACTACATGTTCTCTTACCTCTGAAAGCAATTTCTTTTCCTCATGTTTCATCATGAGTTCTGAAACTCGTTTACGAACGAGCTGGTTCCTCCATTTCCCCCAGTACTTGGCATACACTTGTCGATCACCCTATAAAATGAAAAACAAAATAAGCACAGTTCCTAAAGGTGCTGTTACACTAGGCAATTTTCCTTGCAACTTCTTGCAATTTTGTTGCACAAGTTGCATGAGACATTTCCTAGTGTAACATACCAAAAGTGTCTCTGAGTTTTAATTCTTGCAAAGATTGTGGCAACAATATTGTGAGACACTTGTCTAGTAACAAAATAGCAAGACAAGTTGCAATGAAATTTGCCTAATCTAACAGGCCACACCTTAAATCTCTTCTAACACATTGAACACTGTGATTTTTCATGGCCAGCTCTCTAATCAATTTTTAGGCCAAAAAAGTACCATACCAGTTCACTTGCAATTGTTTTCAGCTTCTGTTTCTTCTTCCATAAATAAAAGTGTTTCTGCACTAGTTGTTGCTGTTTCATTTCAAGATGTTTTTCTACAAGGACATCATAGTACCAGGATTGGAAGCACAATTTCCTATTTGAAAATGCAATGAAAACCATCAATATATTGTCAAAGAGTATACAGTATGTGCCCAGATTTTTACAGCACAGGTATGCAAAATAAGAAATTCCTTTCAGAAATTAGATGCCCCATTTTATATGACACCAAAATTACTCATTGTAGTGAAATTTCTTTCCCAAAATTGCACCAAAAATGAAGGTCCTGCAGGCAGTTATGCCAATTATCCTTTGGAGTAAGAGAGACAAGAAAAGTGTAGACAATAAATACCTCAAGTGATGTTGGTAATGCTGGAGAGCCACATTGCCTAATTCCTGCAATAGAAAAGGGAAATGTCCAGCATTAAGTCTATTAATAGAATGTTTGCCACATTGCCAGAATGAGAAAATTGCAGGAAGTTTATCAAGCCTTGCAACAACAGCCATAAAAATTGCATGTAAATTGTTTCTCTTTGCAATATTTTGAAAATCATTTGCTCCATACTGAACTGCAGTGTATATCAATAGGCATGATAGACGGTGATAATTTCTCCTGCAATAAAGTCTAAAATTGTATTACCACCAGCTTTAAATGGATCATTTAATTAAACAATAAACAGGTTGCATACCTTTTCCTTCTGTTTTTCTTCCATTCTCTCATCAAACCTGGTCTTCCAGTCTAAGAAAAACTATGAAAGAATAATGTATTATCAATAAACTGAATAAAAATATTCTCTCTTTTTGGGATTTAGCCTTTCCCACTCATCGTAGTGAATTTAGTCAGACTTCTTGACACAATATACAAATAATCTTTTCATTGACACGCAAATGCTGTTGGACAACGAACAACGGTTATGGACTCAAAAAAATTTCCAAGGTTTTCTCAAGACTTACCCGTGCAGTAAGCATGATATTGAAGTGCTTTTCTGCCTGACATTTCAGTAGGTACTTCTTCCATTGTCTCATACATTCTAGAAGAACAAGCTTGTTGTGTTTGTGCATTTGACCGCTAACAAGTTGATTGTTCTTTTGCGATTGTTCCAAAGCAGCGCGCCATTCTTTGAACATCAGAGCAACCTGGAGGTAAAAGAGTTTTAGGTTTATCTAAATGTGGTTTTGTATATGTAACGACTTTTCCGTGCAACATGGTGCGGAATTTGTGACTGCAGGAAATAACGAAGCTATTTCAGGCAATGAGTAAAAAAACATAAAACGAACGTAGAAATGTCGGGTATTTCCAGAGCTCTTTAAGAAAAATTATGTCAGACATATAGTATTTTATTTTTAAATCAGACGTTTTTTCCTTCAACAATGTTATTGCATCAACTATCCTGTCGATACGATTTTTCTTACTTCATCGCCTTTAGTTTGAAGTTTCCATGCGCTTCTGCCCGGAATTTGCCTCATTTTCAAGTCCTCTCGAGATAATTAATTAATGCGCTCGCAATGGGGAATCGCACCGTGTGTCCACCCGTGCAAACTGTTTTGCGCAACGTTGCAAAAGTAGAAGCGATTTCTACTTGAGCGACGTCACGCGCAACGGTTGCACCGGGGTGGACACACGGTGCGATTTACGCGTTGCAAGAAACGTCGCAGAAAAAGGCGCATCGTATGTCCGAGCTTTCATGCTATCAATCGAAGAGAAGGTTGGCCAGACACTAAGTCGTGGAAAAAAGTACTGACCTTTTTACCCATGAGTTCTTTTTGGAACTTCTCCATGACTTTTCGTTCCTTTATTCTGGCCGTTATTACCGACTTCCATATCACTAAACTCCTACCAAAAAAAAAATCAAAGAATGCAGTCATTCTCTAATTCCTTTCTTTTCTTTCTTTTCGGTTCATTTTTAAAGATTCGTTATAATACGTGCATCAAGAGATCCACGCTACTGCTCTAAGCGCATGCTCAAGGGGTGAAAAAGTGTAATTTTCATTAAATGCCCAAGTTGGTCTTACTTTTCATCACGTGAGCATGCGTAGTTTGAATCTCTTGATGCAGGCATTCAAAGAGTACATGTAGCTGTGTTATGTTTGAAAATTCGAGTTCTTATACCCCAGAATACGTTTACCACAGATACGTTTCGTTTACCGTTTCATAACAGTCTTGCTGTGATGGTTCTTCGCTCTCGTTGACTGTTCTGTACTGTTCACCCAGTAAGCAAAGCAAACTTTCAGCAGGCGATTTCCTAGTTCGATCTGAAACTCATCCGCCCGTACCTGCTGTCTCTTTGTCTCTGAAAAGACCAACAAGAAAATCATGTTAAAACCTAAAAGTTTGTTTTAGAGGTTAATGAATAAACTCCATTTGTCAATCTCTTAAAAAAAAGTCTATTAAAGTACCTCTTCGTTCTAGCGCTTTCGCACTAACCGGGGGAACCATCATTCACACACACTACTACTACATTAGCTGGCTTTAAGCATGAGACTCACATGTTGAATTTTTAAAGATGAGGATGGAGAAAACTAGAAGCCTCTTTTTTTTTGCCATATAATAGATTTGATGAATATCACAAGACAAAAATATCTCTACGTAGGGTCGAATACTCACGGACTGTCCAGTGTCTCCAGTGGATGGCTGCCTGTCGAATGCGGCGATAGAAAACTCTCTACAGAAAATAAAGGAAGACATTGGATGTAAGAATAATAGTTTTCATCCATCAGCATCAGCATTATTTCTTCGACGTAATCATCCTCATCATCTTCATTGGCATTATCATCACCCATCACCACCATCATCTTCATCAAATGTTTTTCATTATCATCAGGTATCATAATTTTTGTCAGTCGCTATCATCCTCAACATCAGTCATCATCGTCATCATCTAATTTACTTACAAGTCCAATCGTGGTAGTTTCAACTCACTGGCAATGATATCAAGAATGCAATTTAACTGGTTTAACACAACCGACATACCTCCATAATTTTTTCGAGTCCTTTTTTCTGGGTTAAACGAATCTGCCATTTCATAAAACTCTACACAAAATAAGAAACAAAGACAAACTTACAAATGGATTTTAAGTTTTGGTATACAAAGACGACAACAGAATACGTTCTACGAAGATAAGCAACGGTCATTATTAATAGTGTGAGCGGGTTAGTGCAAATAGGGGGAAGGGTCAGCATTTTTAGGCTTCACAAAAGAGTGGGCTAAAAGAGACAATGGAAAATTTATCACCAAAATTCATGCAAGTAATACTCAAAACGCACCAGCCCTCCTTCTCTATTATTAATGACCGTCCCTAATTATTGAAAGCCGTGCTTTACCATGTAGAGTAATCGACCATCATGATGCTTGGCTGCTCTGCAGTTTAGCGTGTACTTACGCCACTTCAGCATACAGGACTGAAGACTCTGGACCTGCTTGTTCCTAAGGTGTTCATCCAAGATCTCTTGGTTGGTGACATTCCTCAAGAAATTGTCTCTCCAAGTGAAGAACGACTTTGTTAACTGCATCAATATAGTAATTGTTAGAGTACAAGAAGTGTTATTGTGTTCCTTAGCATGACACATATCGTATTTGATTGATGAATTCCGAGGTTCGTCTCAAGCTTCAAAACTTTAAAATGAGCTTCGTTATCGAGTTTCCATCTTACTTCCCGCGTAAATTCGGAACTATATATTGAAACGGAAGTTTCCACATGAACACACATTTCCTGAATTACAAAACAAGGCAGTACTCTCCCTTGTCTTCTTTCATGGGCCTGACAAAGACGTTTACTCACCAGTGTGCAAACTTAATTTAGGTTCAACATATTGTTGGATCTGCGCTGGAAACAACTTCAAAGTTCGCAAAAGAAATTCGATCATGAAATACTTCACTTACAAGCGCTTGATTCTTTGATGCTCCAATCTCAGCAAGAGCTCTTCTACATCGAACCTTGGTATGCGCATATCGAAACCAGGCCATTAAAGAACTTGAAAAAAGAAGAAAGAAAATAAAGGAGTTAGAGTAACTACAGGGAGGAGGGGGGGAGAAAGGGTTAATAGAATGCGGATGGGTTGAAGGAAGAATAAGGACACAGGAGAAGAAAAACGGAAGAGGTGGAGAAAAAGAAAGAAAAATGAGAGTGAAAAGGAAGAATATATGGTTCGTACAATTTTGTCGAGAAAAAAATTAAGGACTTTTCAAGGACTTTTCAAAGGCAAATTTTAAATTTTCAAGGACAGCAACATCAGATAGATTGTCTCCATCTTAAGGAGTGTTTCTGTTCGATCTTGTGTTACCATTACATGTCAGCAATCCTTGAGGGCTTGTTTTGAGCTGTAAAGATGGATTAATCGACTGCTACAAATGCCACATGCTTGGGCCATTACTTTTGCAAAACGAAAATGAGTTTATGAACGCCATTGGATTTATGGATGAAAACTGACTGAAAAAAACTGAAACCTAAAGTTCTGTATAAAACCTTTGTTAGAATAACTCTGAAATTTGTCAAATCCATAAAATCCCTGCACTATTTTTATTTTCTCAAGGACTTTTCCCCAATATTCAACGACTTTTCGAGGTTGTACGAACCATGAGAATAGTAAGCGCAGGAGTTGGAAGATGAAGGTAGTCCAATTACATTTTTCGCTTACCTTCTGGTAGCGTTAGTCGCATAATGAAGTTTCGCTTTCTGTATCTTGTGAGCTTCTTGCATCCAAAACTTAAACTTCTGGTGCAATACTTTCTTTTCTGATTGTTGACAAAGTTCCATAGCCTTGCTGTTCAAAGCCTTTGAATCTGCCGAAACGAAAGCTAAGCGTAAGTAAACAATTTGGGTGCGCAAAGCTGTGTGCGCTGATTAAGCTACCCTATTTTTCTATAGTTTCTACCTTTTTCTGTACATCGAATCTAATTACGTTTTGCGTCGTATTCAATGCTCGCAGTCCCTTCTGGCTAATCTGCAATCGCTTTAAACTTTGTGGCATGTTTTTCAGCTGCAGTGTGATCTTTAGTAAGTGTGTCATCATTTAAGCTTACGCGCTACAGTTTTCTAAAACTGAGAAATCGTTTGCAAACACCACACAGTAGTGACAAGCTGTATGAGCTAAGAGTTCGTAAGATTATAAAGTCACTGCACTTTACCTTCAGTAATGTTCTTCCACGATCTTAAGAGACGTCTGGCCTGTATAAAATCCGAGAAATCAAAAAGTCAATGAAATGATTCTCATGCTTTCAAGCTCTTTTATTTGTACCGAAATAAATAAAGTAATGCCGGGAACAGTCTTTAGAAAAATTTAAGTATGCTATAAAAACTACTGTAAAAGAGTGAACAATAATTTCCAGTTGTACCTTTTTTCTTGAAAGACATTCATCATACCATCGATAATAAACCTAAAAATACGAACAAAATTACGAATAACATTTGTTACACAAATGCTGTGACGATCCTCCTAATTCAGTAAGCGATGCAATACAGAACGACTACAACTCCCAGAATTCCAAAGCGCATAACTGCATCGATAATTTCCAAATGTTTTAATATAGTTGATTTCCGCATACTGTATACCTACTACCTACCTTCTTGAGCATGGCCTTTAGATAGTACTTCTCAGCTCGAGCGTCTAGAGTGTAGTCTCTCCATTCCATGAAGAGTTCTCTCAATAAATCACGATCCCTCTGTTGCGCATGGCTGATAGCGAGTTGACGATGAATGTAGAGACGACGCCAGAACGTGAAGCTTCTTCTTAGCTAGCGAAATAAAATAAAACTGACTTGGAAATGGGATGAGATTTTATGAGCTTTTCTAAATATTTTAAGTAGTGAAATGAAACCGAATAGTTAAAACAAGTATCTCAGTAATTTTGTGTAAGAACGGCACAAGATTCCTGAACTTTCTCCCTCCCTTTTCGCAGCTAGTGTTGTGCGTGAAGACATTTTTAGAAGGGGTTGAAAATTTGAGAATCCTTTAATTTTTATAGCCTGTATTCCCCAAGGTGAGATTTCTACACGGGGAAGGGTGAGAGACGGTTGTGCACAGGTTATATTTTTCGAGATCACATCCACGTAACATCGACACGTAATCATACCAGACTAGCTGAACATCTTTCTTTCATAGCTGATTCTTTTAATTTGTTTTCAATTGCAGCCTGTGCAGTACTTCTCCAAGACAAAAGAACTCTGAAAAACAAAGGAGAAATTAATATCAAATAAAAAAATCAATCAATTTTTTCAGTGAGTGTACCAAGCTGATACTGATAAACACGAGGCATTCTTTTAACGTCTCTGGTTGAAAGGGACAGGACCGCCATTACCGATGATTCGAACCATGTGAAAATCTGACATCAACTCCATACGCTAGGTGGTCTTCCAAACGCAAGTGTGTCGGTCGACTATGGCTACATGTGGCATTCAAGGTAATGAATGTAAAGCTTAGAGTGGAAAAAGGCTAACGTATGACCAGTAAACTTACTTTCTCATGATAGCGTGTTGATATAATTCTTGCGCATGTTCTCGTTGAAGTACTTGGTCGCGCCATGTGTTAAATATATCCTTCATAGTCTTTATTTCAATTGATCGGCGATAGTTGCGCCACTGGACGCGTCGAGTGCGCACACCTATTTCAAGAAATATAAATTCTCGTAAAGAAATCTTGTAAAAATGCATACTGAATTACTACTGAATTTTTCAATCACACCTCGTAGTTACGAGTCACGCTAAAGTACGGTATAGCTACGGTACGGCTTTGAATTTGCCGTAGTGCTTTCCACTCATACGAAATCCGTTCAAATGTATGACGGTTATATATGTCAACTCACCGTTAGCCCAATCATGCCAGGCTCTTAGGAGATCCAAAGAGTACTCGATTTCTTTGACCTGCAAAAGCATGCCAACAAATTTAAAGAGTAATTAAACCACAATAATGTTTAGAGAGATGTGACTATGGTTTTCTCTCGTTTAGGACGAGAGTAATGTGCGCAATATGTCAAATTCCTAGAAGAAGTAACACTACCAACTGAAAAACTATTCACGTCTAGTCGAACAGAGGCACCTCAAAGTTACCTCAATGAAATCCTTGGTCTTGCGTTCAGAGACAAATCTTTCTTGCCATTCTCGAAATGCTATGGCTAAAACTCTTCTGTCGTTGAAACAGGTTGCTTTCTTCTTGTTGTCAGCCCGTGTACTCGAGTACGAGTGCCAGGTAACGAAGAATCTAAAGGGAAGAATTAAGAGTTGAATGAGAACGGAATTATCTATTAATGATTCGTTTTTTCATGAGTTATTTCCGTGACTATTCATTTATTCATCCATTTCATTCCATTCATTTTTCTTTCCATCGTTTTATCCTTCGCTCGTTTTAATTTTCTTTTCTTTCGTCGTCCTTTATGTCTATTTCTTTCTTTCTTTCTTTTTTTCTTTCATTTATTCTTTCATTTATTCTTTCTTTCTTCCATTCTTCCTTCCGTTGTTCCTCTCTTTCTTTCGTCCTTCTTTTCTTTTCTTCGTTCGTTCGTTCTATCATTCGTTCTTTTCTCCTTTCTATCATCTCTTTCTTTTTTTCCCCTTTTTCTTCCTTTCCTTCCTTTCTTACTTTGGCAGCAGTCTCTCCAGGTAAAAGCGTCTGGCTTCTTGACTCTTACGGGTCATCAATACCCAGTAGCGGAATCTCTGTTTCAACGACTCCTGGTCGTGTTTTAGCTGTACTTTCTCTCCAATAGCCTTGTGTTTATCTGTAACTAAAACATGATAAACGATTTCATGAAAAGCCGGAAGATAACCATAACCGAAAAAAGCGGGTAAAGCGTAGTGTCAACACTACAAATTCAAGTGCATTGTAACAGAAAGTTAAACGCTGTTTACAGTGAATTTCGAAGCCGTACTATAGTCGTACTGTAGGTACAGTAACCGGAACTGCGTATTGCGTTTGAAAAATTTGTAAGAAACAATGGGAAGCCATTTCTCAGTGTTTCTGCACACCGTACCTTGTACGTGCTGTACTATTATAAACGTACGTTTTCCATTCAGACAAAAACCGCTCTATTATACATTATCAACCTCGCTTATGAATAAAGTATTTTCTTACTAATAGCTTTCTTCTGCCATTGTTCAACGATGGTCTGTAGTCTCCTCTTTGCGATAAACTAGAAATGTAAAATAAAATATATAAATAAAGAGCTAATATCTAAGAAAATCACTATATTGCTTCTCTTGTGATTTGCGTTTCTCCACGCCTTCATCTTAAACTCACTTGTACAGGGACGGCGGAGACGAGGGGGCTGGAGGGGCTATAGCCCCCCCACTTTTTACGAGAATGACATACATCCTCTACTATCAAGCGGTAAGGATTTACTAAGCTAGCCCCCCCACTTTCAGAATTGCTCCGCCGTCCCTGTTGTAAGAAATACATTATTACAATTTTTGCCTTGGTTTTCCAGCTCCCAAAGAATCGCTTGATAAGAATTGTTCGATTTAAGTTCTTGGCTTCTTCTACGCGTCTGTCCTTCATCCTGCGCGTCTTCACGTACGTATGCCACGCCCTCAGACATCTCAACCGAGTGCCATCGCGCTGTTGAACCAAGGAAGGATAGGTTGGATAAATGTATGGTGGAATTCAGTAAAGATCTTTTGGATAAGCTTGGCATTAGCCAATAATATATTAAAATCATGATATTATAGATAGTGACGACAACAGCAACAACAACAGCAAGAAAAACAACAGCAGCAGCAGCAACAACAACAATACTACCTTTTTATAAGATAATTTTTGTATCTTTCAATTTTACAGCGCGACGCGCAAAAGTATGACCACTTTTTATGTATTCGCATGCTTTTATGCACGGGATTTTATACATTAAAGTGACACATTTAGATAAGAAGCTGTCCAAAAATGGCAAGTAATAGCTCGTTTGTCAGCAAAATCTTGTGCATAGAAGTATGCGAATAATATTAAAAGTGGTCATACTTTTGCCCGTCAGGCTGTAAATCTGTGTCAAGGGCGGATCCAGGATTTTTTTGAAGGAGGGGGGGTTTGCACTTCCAGGATTTTTTGAGTGTTCACCCCCTGCACCCTTCCCCTGTGCGTGGGTCTATTTTGTGAAGCTAAGCTAGTTATCAAATTAATACATACAGAAAGTAACATACCAGATACTGCCTGGCAGCCACCTTGGTATACAGCTCTCTCCTCCATCTCTTCAGAGTACTGGCCATGATGTCTCGTGTCTTCTTTTCCTTGGCAAAGAACAACAGATCTCGCAGGAGCTTCTGTTCTCTGGTATATTTGAGCCATGAGCGGAACGTAAGGCTGAGCGGGAGCGATCGCCAGTGGAGTATGGTGTCGATGATCACCATTTCTTTGTCTCGCACACTTGCTGACGACATTCCGGACGTCATACTCATGCGTTCGAACTAAGATGAGTAAAACATACCACATGTATCAGGGAGGTGAAAAATGGAAGGACGGAAGGTGTGTATAAGGATGGATGGGTGGGTGAATGAATGAATGGACGGATGGACAGACGGGAGATGAATTGATGGTGATGGACGGATGGGCGCGTAAGTGGATGGATGCAAGGAATGAAGGATGGATGGGTGGGTGGGTAATGAATGGACAAACGGTTTTTGGGTGGAAAGTTGGATGGATGTCTTGAGACAGGGAAGGGGAGAGATGAATGAATGGATGAATAACTTGTGAGAAACTGAACAGATGAATGGATAAGGGGGAAAAATGAATAAAAGAGTAATACGATTGTTTTCTTCTTACATCATCATCATCACCAAAACTACAAGATCTGTGCTTCTCCAAATGATCAGGCTTCGGAAGTAAAAGCTCTTTGTCCCTCACAGGAGAAAACACTGATTCAAATGAAGCCACACTGGTAGGTAAGCTGAGATGAAGGTCAGGAGGACTGGGGCTAGGAGATGATGTAGGTGTCTGTACAACTAGCGGTGACGTCACTTGCACGTGATTTGACTCTCGTAGTACGGTGATTGGTGAAGCGATTCTACGAGGACTGTCAGGGTGCATTTGGTCGAATCGGCCAGGCAGCGATGCAACCTTAAAATAGTGCAACATGTTAACAATCTTTTCTGTTTCACGTGGAATTTTCTCCCGTTAAATGACAGGTTTTGAGTGCAAATTACTTGCACAATTTGGCATTGTGCAGACCTTGCCCGTCCAGAAGGAGACTACTAATAAGATCCGTGAGTTTAATTCATTCTGATGTAGTACAATAGAGTGGCTCTCGGATCACTGTAAAAAACAAACGGTACGGATGTACCATGGCGTGTCCGTGATGGTGCCGTGTCAAAGCATTTTCACTGGATGAGAATTGATATCACATGCTGCGATTGGTGCAGTGGACGTCGTCAATTCTGTTACGTGACAGTGCCGCGTGCAGTGACGTTTTACAGTCGTACGAAAACTACTCGACGAATTATAATCTTGTAAGAGATTTTGCTAATAATCAATTCAGGGCACGAAATTAACTATTAAACCCCTAGCAAAACCTTGCTAGTAAGTTTTGTTCTCACTAGCAAAAATTTCAAAGTCAGTAGCAAAACTTAAAAATCCCTCATGTTGTGGTCATGTGGTCATACTCGCAAAACTTAGCTAGTTAACTTTTTTCTTACTCGCTAAATACAAAATTTCACTCACATTTTGCGAGTTTGCGAGCGTTAATTTCGTGCCCTGTAATTGATTAACTCTTCACTTTTATTCATTTGCTGTATATGTAGCTTCCTTCCCAATACATACAATTTGCGAGATATCAAGCCAAAAACAAATTAGCAATAAAGATAAATAATTGCTAATCAATTCTTACATCATCGTCTCGTTGGCTGACCCTGGGGCTTCGTAAAGGGAAGACGCTCCCTGATCCTCTTCTGAACGAAGTTCCGTACCCAGACGATGATAAATAGTCAGATGCGGTAGAATCCAGAGTAGAACGCAATAATGATCCCATATTGGACCCCATAGAGCAGTCAAGAGAAAGCCCAGTGCTGAATCGGTTGAGTTGTTCGTTTAATTCTTGTTTGATGAAGTTAGTCCAGGCACTGAAGACTGTGCGCATAAGTTTCTCTTTCCGGTACGTGATGTGGTCTCTGCGTGGCCGGGAACAAGAAGATAATTGGAATCGTTGGAGCATATTTCGATTGTTAGGCAAAAGAGATGGTAATGGAAGCGAGGATGGAAAAAGAAAAGGAGGAGGTAGAGGAAATAAGCGAGGAAGGAGGAAGAAAGAAAAGAAGAGGAAGGAGGAAGAAAGAAAAGAAGAGGAAGGAGGAAGAAAGAAAAGAAGAGGAAGGAGGAAGAAAGAAAAGAAGA
>WUAP02166006.1:0-24344 GCA_015163945.2 Stichodactyla helianthus | reverse complement strand
AGTCAACACTCCAAGGCCGCAAGGAATTTCGGTAATTTTTCTCATAAATCATGATTGCAGTGCTGGTATTTTCCAAAATATTCGGTTGAACACCTGAACTACAGCTGCAACTTGCCAGAAATATATATCACAAACGCATGCAACCAAAATATGCTATAGATGAATTTATTCTAAAAAGCATTACCGAAATCCTTTGCAGTCTTGGAGTGTTGACTGTTGCCTTCAGCTGCGACAACGATTTTTTAAATAGGTGTATACGTACACGGTACGGTATGCAACGCGGCGTGATCGGATGATTCGCACCAAAACAACATAAATGAAGCCATTACTGCATGTCGTACCATGCACGTGCTGTACGTCAGTGCCGGAGGTACGTTTCTCATTCATATGAAAACTGCTATACTACTATACTATACTCTATCGAATTGGGTATTGTACCTGGCCATTAGACGTGCATATATTACAGTACGAGGAAGATCATTAGGATGGTTCTTTATTCCTCGTGCCATTGCTTGCTGTGCACGAGTATCGTAGTATGCCCGAGCACTTGTACCAGCACCTGGCATGGAAATACAGTCGTTCCCAAAAACGTTGTCCAAGTGAAAAGGGGTTTATACGACAATAAAGTCATTAAGTATTCAATTTCCTCGCGTGGAATTTTAAATTTGCATGTGAACAGAAGTACATGACGGCATTCTAAACCGCCGTCGACATTTTCTGCACGTGCATGTAATGGTGCACGTTAAAATGTCTAGTTCCACGCGTGCGAAAATCGAATATTTAATGACTTTATTGTCATATAAACGTCTTTTCACTTGGACAACGTTTTTGGGAACTACTCTATTGGTTCAGGGGTTAATATATGTTCAGTGAGTATATATGTGTATATATATATGTGTGTGTGTGTGTGTGTGTGTGTGTGTGTTGAAGCCATACGCCTCGAACAAGTGTATTACTATTATCCGTGCCGTCCCGTTCGTTGTTTGTGTTTTACTAACCGGCTAACCTTGCGCGCTGTGTGTTTGTGACACGTGTTCAGTCGTGTGTTTTGTGGTCGCCTTATCAATTGGTGGGTTTTTATCTGCTTTATTTCACTCAATTTTCTTCTTGAGTATACTGCCACCCGGTTAGCTCAGTTAGTTGAGCATCGGTCTGTTGTGCGGGAGGTCGTGGGTTCAAGCCCTGGCTGCATCTGCAAATGGTTAAATCTTTACCGTAACTCGGATATCCATGTAATATGGCGGTCCCGTTTCTTCCCCCGTTAACAAGTATCGGAGGGCCGTAAAAGAACCACTGAGGACGTAAAGAAACTCTGGCGGTGACGATCCTCAATGTCAGGCCTGTACCAATGACCTATCAATGGGTTAATTGTTGGATAAACTCAGGGGTTTTTAAGGGGTTGGGATAGTTGGTGTAATGTACCATGAAGGGGACGTCGAGTCCTATTGTTATTGCAGCATCAGCCTTCGGGCAAATTCTTCAAAAATAAATAATTTTATAAAAGAGCTTGGTTCTAATGTTATTTGTATGAATTGGCATGATCCTTACCATAGCCATCAAACATGATGCGATTAGCTCCCTCTATGAAAACAGCAGTGAAAATGTGTTTTCCTATGAAAGCCAAAAAAAAAGTGTTATAACTTGGAGCCGTTAAATTTAAAATAAATGTCAAATAATGCTAGCTAAATAATTAGTACAAATTTGCTTCAATAAGTAAATTTGTAATATAAATTTTAGGCGTCATTGAGTTTAAAATGAAGCTTATCAGTAATTCTAATTATATTTTAGGTAAAAACTTGCACCAAAAACAAAAATTCCCCATATTGACAGCCGCCCAAGTAAAAAATCAGTTTTAATCTTGTAAAAAGACTTTTTAAAAATTTAAATAATGACGAGTATTTACCGTGCAGGTGCCATGGAATCGACACCTCTTCAACTACTGCACCAACTTCACCGAGTCTTTCTGCGGATTGTTTGACCAACTGATTCACGTCTTTCTCGAAGCTAGGATCAAAACCTTCCTTGACGAGACCAATGCGAAGACCTTTGATGTCACCCGTTAGCTAGAACAATGTTGGTATTAAAATAGGAAGAAAAGCGACAGAGGTTGAGAAGGAGAATACCATGAAAAAGAATATGCGGTAAGAGAAGGGAGGGGAAGGAAGAGGATGGAGACGAGGAAAGACGTGGAGCAAGGAGGAAGAAGGAGCGAGGAGGAAGAAGCTTAAGGAGCAAGAAGGACAAAGCAATAGCAAGGAGGAGCAAGGGGGAGCAAAAAGGAGCAACGAGGAGCAAGGAGAAGCAAATAGAAGCATGTAGGAGCAAGGACTCAACGAGGAACAAGGGGGGAAAGGAGGAGCAAGAGGATGGAGACGAGGAATGCAAGAAGGACCAAGAGGACCAAGGAGGACCAAGGAGGACCAAGGAAGACCAAGGAGGACCAAGGAGGACCAAGGAGAAGCAAGGAGGACCAAGAAGGACCAAGGAGAAGCAAGGAGAAGCAAGGAGGGCCGAGGAGGGCCGAGGAGGACCAAGGAAAAGCATTGAGAATCATGGAGTGGCAAATAGGAGCAACGAGGAGCAAAGAGAAACGAGGAAGAGCACGGAGGAGCACAGAGGAGGAGGAAGAAGAACGAAGAGGGGGAGGGAAGGATGAAGAAGAGAGGTAGAAGCACAGTGGACGAACGGTCATTAAGAAGATAATCTAGCATATGCCTGTTTTATTTCTCCAAGATATCTCCTTTCACTGCGAAGTTCATTCAATTTAATTTAATTTAATTTCTATCCGCAGTTGAATCTTTAAATTTCTATATATCATACACTACTACTGACCTGCTCTCAACAGGGCTTCACAGCTCAGTTGGTAGAGCATCGCACTAGTATCGCGGAGATCATGGGTTCAAATCCCGTTGAAGTCTCAGAGTCTTTTCTGATATACTTCAATAATAGTAACTATTTAAAATACTCATCTTTCACTGCGAAGATCATTCAATTCTCTTTAATTTGTATCCTCAGTTAAATTTCTATATATCTCCTTTAATTTTTTAACTTACCAGCTTTGTGTATTCTGGCACTTTCAAATCTACAGGTTGTCGTGGATCTAGTCCTCCGTCAGGCCCAGCTATTGCCTACGAGAAGGAAATATAGCTATCATATTTTCGTGCACACCGATAAATGCATATAATATTGGGCCAATATTTGGCCAAACAAAGATCAATGCATTCTTACCTCAAGTAGTAATGCTATATCATAGACAGTCCTGGCCATGGGTCCTGTATGATCCAATGTAGTCTCTATAGAAGATATTCCAGTATAGGGAACCAAGCCAAAAGTTGGTTTTAAACCAACAACACCACAGGCAGCTGAAGGCATGCGAATAGAACCACCTTGATCACCTCCTATAGCCATGCCTACCTGTCCTGTAGCTAGCTGAAGGGTATTAATAACATAATAATAGAACCACCTTAATCACCTCCTATAGCCATGTCTATCTCGCACTCCTCTAGCGTAAAAAGCCCTTTGATACTCACTAAAACTGCAGAACCCGAAGACGAGCCCCCCGACATCCTCGTACGATCTACAGGATTCAACACTGGTCCCGTTGCAGAAGTGAAACTCCCACCACTGCAGCAAAAATTCTCGCACGTTGCCTTGCCGAGTATGCGTCCTCCTTGGTCAAGTATCCGGGTAACTACAGTTGCATCTATATCCGGGATAAAGCCTTCCAGTATCTGAGATCCGTTCATCATGGGGATACCCGCTACAGGAACGTTGTCTTTGATGGCAACAGTTTTACCGTAAAGTTTTCCATTAGGAGCTCCAGCAATATCACATCTCCAGTACCTCAAATGTTTCATATAAAAAGTGTCACTCACACAAAAAGTGGAAGGTCTAATGCCATTCAATCTCGCTTTCTTTCTCATCAAGCACCTCGCACACAGGGCGACTTTTCCGCCCGTTTTCTTAGTCTACTTTTTTAATCAGGTCTACTGAAGCATGTTGCACAAGATCCGTTTACATAGAGATAATAGGCTCTAATAAATCGTATATACTTTGTATTCTTTCATAGCTTACATATGTGTATTGGAAAAATGCTGTAAACCCAGCTTGGGTGTAACGTTTTCCTATCTCGGACCACATTGTACTGCCTTGAGTGATTATTTTTTTGCTTATCGGTAAAACTTGAGAATTAAGATATGTTAATATCGCTGGAACTCAAGCATGAATAGCGGTGATTGAAGACGAGAATAAACAAACAAACAAATCAATCAATTAATCAAATAAATAAATAGATGGTTCCATTGGTGCAATGATATTTTAATCATAATATAATAAATACACACCAGGCATTAAATGGATTATCTTCGACAGATGGCCGGTAACCTTGACAACGAGGGTATTTCACTGGGAGCTTGGGCTCTGGTAAATCGTACAGCCTCTGATATGTCGTCTTGAAGGATTTGGTTATTGCATCTACATAAAAGCACTGGGAGTGAAAGGGGCTCAGGTAAAAGTGAAAGATGTTGCCACTAAAGGAAAAGAAGTGTTATGGGAATGACCGGTCTCGGTAGAGTCAGGATGGGATCTTTATTCGATTTCAGTGGCAGCAAAGTGGCATTTGCTAGGCTTAAGTGGGATGTTAGCGTCGCGTAGTCTATCAAAAACGTCTCTGAGGTCTAAAAGATGTTGCTTAAATACGTGAATATGTAATGATATCATCGATATAGCACAATGCAATCTAATAGGTTAAACCTCGCAGGACACTCTCCATAAGGCGCTGAAAGGTGGCACGGCGTATTTGTTAGCCCAATCGGCAAGACATTGAACTCGTAAAGTCCATTCTGTTTGAGAAGATAAGTGATAAGCTGGCCAAATAACTCTAATTACTTCTTTTGAAAAATATATTAAAAATAGGACTAATTTTCTCTTTCATAACAGACGTCACCGACAACAACGACTGGCAATGAGTGCAAAACCTACACAGGCCTATGCACAAATAGGCCATGTAGGCGAGGCTTCGTGCGAAATCACACTTAGTCGCGTGAATTAAAAGACTGATTTGTTGTGTTATCACTTATTTGTCTATAATTTGTTCGTAGTGGCTCTCGTAAAAGTAAAACTTTTATTAAGCAAAATTAATAATAAAAGTCAAAGAAATGTCAGTGGTTTCGCGCCACCATGCTAATTTCGCACGAAGCTTCGCCTTCATCATCATTTTCGAGAACTCGGAAGTCGCATATTAACCTTGGGGAAAAGGGCATTCACCACTTTCCATACATCGGTTCACTGATCAAACACAAAGCCTTCCATTGAAGCTGCGAGATACAAATTTGAATAATCCTTTAAAACTACCTTGCAGCCTCGACTGAATGCTTTGTGTTTGACCAGTACCGATGTATAGAAAGTGGTCAATGAACCAAATCCACTTGGGCGTAATGTTTTCTTTACGCTATATACCAGTAATGACAAACCTTGGTATTCTTTCAACTCTTCCTCCGACGAATCAAAATTGAGGTTCCTTGCTATGTCAGCAAGACGGACCAAACTTGGTGGGCGAACAACAGGGTGTCGAAACGTCTCTTCTGGTGACAAAATTGAATAATAGATGTATTCAAGTTATTATGGCTAGAAATAAAAAAGGCGTGTTCAGCCTTAGTAGTCATTACCTCCCCACTTAACCTCAATAAATCAGATACCTCAGTACCCTCCCCCACCCCCCCCAAAAAAAGAATAAAATAATAAAAAAAACACATGCAATATGTGAGACGTTAGTTGAATTTCCCCAATTGGACGCCCCGAAGGCTTGAAGTGCATTGACTGATTACGAGTCATGTACGCGCTGCATAAGACCATTGACAATAGCAATATACAATAATGCTTCTATGTGATAATCTCGTAAAGAATATGAATCAAACATAAAATTCCTATTTGTAAGCAAACAATTCATATCATTGCAAAATATAATCTTATACCGGTACTGGCGTTAGTTTGATACGAGACGATCCAGACGATAGAGGTCACGAACGCAGCATCACGCGATTGCCACAAGTAAACCAAACCTAGAGGCTTTACTTGAATAGACAAATCCTCGCGATTAATAAAAGTATACGAGGCACTAATAAACTGGTCGCACTTTTGGGATTCACGCTCCGAGTTCAGTCCTCATTAGTTTTTTTGTGGGGATTTTGGATTGGAATGAGGATATCAGAACTCGAGGGTATCAGAACCCGAGGGTATCAGAACTGGTTATTGGAACTTATGCATCTATCAGTGTTTAGCCCCAGGGTTGGGGGGAAATGGGTGGGCAGACCCAGGGGAATTGACATTTTGGATTTCTCTACCCCCGGATCTGTAACAAATGTCAACAAATTTCCCCACCCTTCCAGTCTTTCTTGTTCTTTTAAGTGTCAAATTCACCTTCTCTAGGGGAGAATGTACTTGTCAAATGCCCGACCCAAGGAGCAAGATCCTATGTCAATTTTCCCTCGTTTGCCCGCCTCCCCCCACCCCCCCAACCCTGGGGCTAAACATTGATAGGTGTGCATTAGCATGCAGAAACCTTGCGTGAGGCACCTTAAGTATAACGAATCTAGATGTACATAAATCCAATTAAATCTTTTATCATTTCGATGAGAGACTAGTGCTACTATTTGATATAAACCATTGATGATTGTGCAGCGAGTTTTCAATTTGGCAATCATGCAGTCGAGCCAAGTTGATCCGATTCGTCTGATACTGATCTTGTGATGTGTGTAATTTTGAGTACTAGCAGTTTTAAATAATTTTTCATGTCCTACCTGGGATGTTTTGCTTTGATTGGTTTTCAGCCATTATCAAGTCTTCTTGAGTGGAATAAATCAACAACAAATTTTCGCAAAAACCCGCCAAATAAACAAGACTCAAAATATCGCAGACTTGAAACTGATTCACGTATCGTTACGTGAGTTATGTGAGCGTGACCGGAACCATAGGTAGCCCAAGCAATGTAAATACATGCATATTAATGAGCTACATTTGAAAATTTCACCTTCTTGTGAGAAAAGCGTTCAGAAAGTTCTCCAAAATATAATGTCAGAAAATTAAACATATTCTTCCAGAAATTCTGAGTACCTTTTTTCTCTCTAGGACTTCATAAATTCATCCCAATTCAAAGGCTGTATTTATGGACCGCGGAGCGTAAGTTTGATTGAAGGGGCTAAAGACCCCCAAACAATAACTTGGTAATTATATCTATATATAATAAGTAATTTAAAATGGCGGCAAAATTATTGGGGGGGCTATAGTTCCCCAGCTCCCATACTTCCGCAGTCCCTGGTATTTTTTCGAGATAATGACATTTGGATTTTTTGTTCAAATTCGCCGTTCTAGCTTCTTCTATAGAGGTTCTGCACTGCAACCACGTGACGGCAGCCATGGCTTTTCACTTATATTGAGAAAGAACAATGAGTATGTTATTGTGATACCCAGACCGCGCGCGGCCGAGTTCTGACGAAACGGAACCCCCCTTTGTAAAATCCTGGATCCGCCACTGCTACGCCATCGCATTTTCTGATTACAGCCTCTGGAATGAATTTAGGAAGTCCTAGAGATACTCTACAAATACTCTAGAGACCTTCTGGAAGAAACTTTTTCCCTGACATTATATTTTGGAGAACTTTCAGAACGCCATTCTAACGATCGGTTGATAATTTTTAAATTAGCTCATTAATATGCATGATTTAGTACATTTCTTTGGCTACCTATATGACCGGAAAATTAAGTCCAGCCTCCTCCGCTGGCAACTCTGTATATGATTGGGATTCCTGTGGGTTTTTTTCCTGCGCGCAAAGTACTGGGACGGGAAAGAAGGAAGGGGGGGATTTTATTTCTCCGAAATCCACAGGGATCCCAAAAAGAGCAAAGAGTTGCTTGATGAGGAACTGGGGTAACTTATGTTCAGGTTCCCTGGGGTTTACACCAAACTTATTCGTTCACATGTACAGAATACGTTCCCCAGGGATTCTTCTTCAAAGTCTGATTAACATACTCTGATGAAGACTGAAGTACATCAGTCGAAAATTTAGGTTAGTTTATTTCTTGAAATACAGCTGTAAGGAATTTGTGAGATGAAAAGACATTGCTAGTCAACTTCGCCTCTATTTTTGATTCTCTCGGCCCTTAGGCCTCGTTTTCATGCTTACGTCGTAAAGGTCTATAACACCTACCTCTCACGGTAGGTGTTATAGACCTTAACGACGTAAGCATGAAAACGAGGCCTAATGGCCCAAAAATCAAAGTTTTCATTGTTCTGGGGTATCCTTCTATAAGAGTGGTTGTTCCTGGTTCCTTCGCATTTCTATCTCACTAGACCTGATCTCGCAGCTTCTCATAGGCGTAGGCCACGTTCAGTACAGTAGACTCGTCAAACATTCTACCAGTGATCATCATACCAACGGGTAATCCCTCTGAAATTCCCGCGTTGATGGAGAGGGACGGGTGTCCAGTGACGTTAAACGGGCATGTGTTGGTACGCCATCCCAACGCCTTTTCCAGGTATTCTACCGGAAGAAAATGAGGGTTCTAAGTTAGCAAAAGGTACCAGAAAGGGCATAAGGAGATTGTCTATATATCAAGCCACACCTTCCTTCCTCACTTCTATCCCTCCCCGCACTACATGTGTTAAGTCCCCTTAGGGCAATATTGGCTCCATACACTTTTAGTGAGAACAATCCTCTTGTATCACTCACCATCCAAGGCAGGGTTTGTGGAGGGGAACTTCATGGCCTTCTTAGGAATGGTTGGCATGATAATCACGTCATACTTTTTGAACGCCTCGTCATAAGCTTTTCGTAATTCACGGCTGAGATTCTGCGCTTTGCTGTAAAAGACCCCTTGGTAATCTTCATGGAGATACCTAACACCAGATTGTATAATTATTTGCTATACATTGAATATAATAGTACTATAAAATGATAAGAAGGTACCAAACTTTGTTTCTGACAATATGATATATATTCTTTTGTGTACGCATTTTGAAACTCGAAGAACTGAATACAAATCAAGCCTTTTAGAAATTCTTAAATCCCACAAGCCTCCACGTCAGTGATACGTCCTTAACTGGGTGGATGACAGTGGTAAAGGTCAACGAAGGTATGCAAGTATCAAGCAAGTAGCGCACTGGACAACCAAGGTAACTCCTTACTTTACTGGACAAGTGCGCAACATCAAAAGATGATTGGTTTTAAATGGTATCCAGATGCGACTTTCACTTTTCAGCATTTTGTTCTTAACTAACAGAAACTTATAATTATCAAATTCATCATGCAGTACCTGGCCATTAAGCTGTTCAATGTTACAATACGAGAAAGGTCATTAGGATGGCTCTTTATTCCTCGTGCCAGGGCTTGGTGTGCATGAGTATCGTAGTATGCCCGAGCACTTGTACCAGAACCTGGAAGAGATTTTAGTTTTTAGTCAAAGCGCGTTTGTGCTTGCTAATGTTTCATTGCGATTTTGACATTTATACAGCCGAACCCAGCATGGGCCGTACATATTAGGTTTATGATGGAAAATATTCAAAATTGAAAACGGTAACCGTGCGAGTCAATTTTATTTACGTAGAATGGATGGAGGAAGGCTAGAAAAAAAGGATTGCATGGCGATGGGTGACTATAGCAATGCTTTCTCGTGGCACGCCATGGAATATCCCACTTGTCATGCATATTTTCTTTGTATACACACTCGCATAAAGGCTCGCATTTACACATAGAAAATACATGTAACGCGTGGGACATTCCCTGGTATTCCACTCGAAAGCATTGCATAATAACTGGTATAGTCTATCTTGATATTAAGACATTTGACTATTTTAAACTACGTACCATAACCACTGAACACAATTCGCTGAAATCCTTCCACAAAAATACCTTTGCAAATATGCTCGCCTGAAAAAAAAAAAAACAGCTTTACGTGAGATCCCGTTACACGAAGCGTTTGTTCGAGCAACCAAGTGTTCGTGGATAAAGAACAAAAAATCGCGAGCATACAAACTGTCAGTAACACGTAATTTTAACCCGAAACTTTAAAAATAGCTACCATTCAAAACGTAGAATCCAAATAAGGATATCGCGCATGTAATACATTTGAAAAATTAGTGACGCAACGTAACCGCCACCGCTCAGTTGGTAGAACATCGGTCTGTTGTGCGGAAGGTCGTGGGTTGGAGCCCGGCCACTCAGGGCCCGGTTGTTCAAAGCCCGGGTTAACTCTTAATAAAACCTATAGAGTTAACCAAGGATTAGAACAACCGGACCCAGGATCTTAAAATAACTGAGGAGAAGATGCTGCCTTTGTAATTACACCTTCAGGTCTTCTTGGATAAGGACTCTAAACCGAAGGCTCTGTCTCCTATCCCTTCTTTAACCTGTATGTGGGGGTCATTAAAGAACCCGTTGAACTATTCGCATAAGAGTAGGGGATCATCTCCCGGTTCAACAGCCTACCCAATTGGAGGCATAACATACTAATACTAATCATCTACTCATGATTGTAAGCTGTGCGGCTGCCAATGGTGCCTTAATGTGTAACCCGTAAAGTCCTCCACTGAAGACCATTGCATGTAAAGCACTTTAAGACAATTGTGAAGTACGCTATATAAGTACCCCAACCTCCTAATATATTATCTATAAATCATAAATATATCATTAGCAGGTCGGTATTTACCGTGCAGGTGCCATGGAATCGACACCTCTTCAACTACTGCACCAACTTCACCGAGTCTTTCTGCGGATTGTTTGACCAACTGATTCACGTCTTTCTCGAAGCTAGGATCAAAACCTTCCTTGACGAGACCAATGCGAAGACCTTTGATGTCACCCGTTAGCTAGAACAATGTTGGTATTAAAATAGGAAGAAAAGCGACAGAGGTTGAGAAGGAGAATACCATAGCTAGAAGATGTGAATCAATTGTTAAACCACAATGTAAATGTAAGAATCCGAGACTGGCAGAATGGCCGAATACAAGAGAGTAGGGAAAAGGAAGCTCTCGATAATAAAACCGAATTTAATAATAGTTTTATTATCCATTTTGAAAATTTGAGAAATTATTTTATTTGCGTTTACGAAAATATTTTCTACTCGCGCTACAGAATCAACTTTTTTTTAGGTTGTTTGCTCACCGCGTAGAATGATTTTATTTTCGCATTTCTTGCGAGGAGAATGTAGTTCGAGTATTGATTTATCTATTTTGCTGGTGGGAAAAGGTGTCTATTAGGCAATTGATACACAAAAAATTTTATATATTCCTTCTTACTATCTTATATTCTATATGCTTTTATGAGTATGCTCGAGGCGTGGTTAGAAGCCATGTTGTTTCAGATTTCTGGCTATGATTGGATAACTGGCCCATGAAAAAAATGGGCAGCCATTGATTTCAGTGTCACAGCATAGAGCAGATTTCGTATAACTGTGAATAGCTCGCGACAAGTAAACATCCCTTGCCGCGACCGTGATGTTTTCTAGAATTTTTCACGGTAATACGAAATCTTCAGAGGCCATCCACTGGGTGTGTGGTGTGCCTTGCCGTGCCTTGACCGTGTCACGACCGCGTTCATGCTGCGAGGTTTTCACGGTAATACGAAATCTTCTCTACCGAACCGTGTACGTGCTGTAAGTAGCACCGTAACTTTCTCACTCATACGAAATGCGCTAATATTGTTCCCAACCGTTCCAAAAGTGTATCATTATTTTTATCTATGCTTACATGCTAACCTGTCTGGTGTACTCGGGTGTTTGTAAATCCCTAGGCTGTCTCGGGTCCAAGTTGACATCATTTCCTGCAATTACCTGGAATGAAATATGGCATACACTTTTATTTTTTCAAATGAACTGAAAATGAGCAAATACTATAAAAGCTTTTTACTGAACATCCGAGATGAACACTTCGGGTTTCATCATTAAACGGCTCTCGCCTAAGTGAATATCACCAACAGCAGCAGATTCAGCACTTGAACCGAAATAGGACGTTTGCATGATTCCATCATTTGACTACCACTACCAGAATGCTTTGCCTAGCTTCTTTGCAAATTTTACCAATTGTCTCTTAGCTTCTCTTTCTTCCCAGGCGAGCAGAAAAATCTGAATAAGAAAGCATTTTGACGAAAGCATTCTGGTAGAGGTAGTAAAATTATGCAATCATGAAAACGTCCATTGTGTCATAACTTCAGGGATGTGATTTTTTGTTTATTTATTTATTCAGAATTAAGCAATTAAGAAACCATTATTCAGAGGCCATGCACTGGGTGTGTGGCCAATATGAATTCCTTAACGTGCTCGTTCGATCTTTGACGTCCCTATGACGCAGGTCAAGGTGAGTTGTAACGAGACGGGCCCGCCAGTTTACATTGTTAAACGAGTCTCGTGAGTAGCAATTAAGCATGATTAGAGATTTATAAAACCATGTCGCAACAACATTATGAACAGTGCAGATATCATGACGAAGTGGTGTTACTCCACTAACCAATGCGAAGAGCAAACGATCCTGTCTTACCTCAAGTAATAATGCTGTATCATAGACAGTCCTGGCCATGGGTCCTGTATGATCCAATGTAGTCTCTATAGAAGATATTCCAGTATAGGGAACCAAGCCAAAAGTTGGTTTTAAACCAACAACACCACAGGCAGCTGAAGGAATGCGAATAGAACCCCCTTGATCACCTCCTATAGCCATGTCTACCTGTCCTGTAGCTAGCTGAAGGGTATCAATAAGATAATAATAGAACCACCTTGATCACCTCCTATAGCCATGTCTACCTGTCCTGTAGCTAGCTGAAGGGTATTAATAGGATAATAATAGAACCACCTTGATCACCTCCTATATCCATGTCTATCTCGCACTTCTCTAGATCCCTGAAGGTGGTATCAATATTGGAACATAAAACATTGGTGGTAAAATATTGAACGTAAAAAGCCCTTTGATACTCACTAAAACTGCAGAACCCGAAGACGAGCCCCCCGACATCCTCGTACGATCTACAGGATTCAACACTGGTCCCGTTGCAGAAGTGAAACTCCCACCACTGCAGCAAAAATTCTCGCACGTTGCCTTGCCGAGTATGCGTCCTCCTTGGTCAAGTATCCGGGTAACTACAGTTGCATCTATATCCGGGATAAAGCCTTCCAGTATCTGAGATCCGTTCATCATGGGGATACCCGCTACAGGAACGTTGTCTTTGATAGCAACAGTTTTACCGTGAAGTTTTCCATTAGGAGCTCCAGCAATATCACATCTCCAGTACCTCAAATGTTTCATATAAAAAGTGTAGTCACACGAAAAGTGGAAGGTCTAATGCCATTCAATCTCGCTTTCTTTCTCATCAAGCACCTCGCACACAGGGTGACCCTTCCGCCCGTTTTCTTAGTCTACTTTTTTAATCAGGTCTACTGAAGCATGTTGCACAAGATCCGTTTACACCAGTGGCGATTATATGCTCTAATATACTTTGTATTCTTTCACAGCTTACATTTGTGAATTGGAAAAATGCTGTAAACCCAGCTTGGGTGTAACGTTTTCCTATCTCGGACCACATTGTACTGCCTTGAGTAATTATTTCTTTGCTTATCAGTAAAACTTGAGGATTAAGATACGTTAATATCGCTGGAACTCAAGCAGGAGGTTGAAGACGAGAAAAAAGATGGTGGTTGAAGACGAGAAAAAAGAAAGAAAGAAAGAAATGGTTCCATTGGTGCAATGATACTTTAATCATAATATAATAAATACACACCAGGCATTAAATGGATTATCTTCGACAGATGGCCGGTAACCTTGACAACGAGGGTATTTCACTGGGAGCTTGGGCTCTGGTAAATCGTACAGCCTCTGATATGTCGTCTTGAAGGATTTGGTTATTGCATCTACATAAAAGCACTGGGAATGAAAGGGGCTCAGGCAAAAGTGGAAGATGTTGCCACTAAAGGGAAAGACGTCACCGACAACATCGACTGCCAGTAAGTGCACAACCCACAGGCTATGACATTGAACTCATAAAGTCCATTCTGTTTGAGAAGATAAGTGATAAGCTGGCTAAATAACTCTAATTATTTCTTTTGAAAAATATATTAAAAATAGGACTAATTTTCTCTTTCATAACAGACGTCACCGACAACGTCGACTGCCAGTAAGTGCACAACCCACAGGCTATGCGCAAATAAGCCATAATTAGGCGAGGCTTCGTGCGAAATCACACTTAGTGGCGTGAATTAAAAGACTGATTTGTTGTGTTATCACTCTTTTGTCTATAATTTGTTCGTAGTTCACTCGTAAAAGTAAAACTTTTATTAAGCAACAGAAAAAGTCAAAGAAATGTCAGTCAAGCGTGATTTCGCACGAAGCCTCGTTGCCTTCATGCATCATTTTCGAGAACTCGGAAGTCGCATATTAACCTTGGGGGAAAAGGCCATTCACCACTTTTCGTACATCGGTTCACTGGTCAAACACAAAGCCTTCCTTTTCTTCATCCTTCCAATAATCCTTTGAAACTACCTTGAAGCCTCGATTGAATGCTTTATTTGTGTTTGACCAGTGAACCAATGTATGGAAAGTGGTCAGTCAGATTAGATTTATGTATGAGTAATTACAAACCTTGGTATTCTTTCAACTCTTCCTCCGACAAATCAAAATTGAGGTTCTTTGCTATGTCACGAAGACGGACCAAACTTGGTGGGTGAACAACAGGGTGTCGAAACGTCTCTTCTGGTGACAAAATTGAATAATAGATGTATTCAAGTTATTATGGCTAGAAATAAAAAAAGGCGTGTCCAGCCATAGTAGTCACTACCTTGCCACTTAACCTCAATGAATCAGATACTTCAGTACCCTTCCCCCCCCCCACCAAACACATGCACTACAACTCACGTTACACTATACACTTATATGGATCTCATAGTATAAATTATATCACCCACTATTAGCTGCTAGTATTAGAAAAAAATACATCAGCTAGTGCACCACAATAGAACTGATTTCGTGAAAGGATAACGTAGCTGTACATTCGTAGCTGTACTATAGCCGTACCGTACTTTACCGTAACCTTAACATATGCGTTGTGATTGGATGATACATACGAAAACAATGGGAAGCCATATTAATGTTCCTGGGGTGATACCGTACTGCCAGACACTGTAAGCCAGTACCTTACGTTGCCCACTTGTACGAAAAAGCGCTGCTATGTACAGTTAACGTATAAAGATTCCTGATCAGATGACATTAACCCCGAAATGTGCTATTGCGCTAGATGTTCTGCACCCGAGTGATGTTTATCAGATATTTTCATCTTTCACTTCAGTTTGGTTTTAATTTCTTTGTGAAAACACTAGTTACCCGTTTATTGATGGACAGCTCTAATGCGGCACCTCTGTCTTTTTGGTCGCATTTAGTTGAGTCCAGTTATGTTCCGTCAAAATTGGGAAATTATACGGAGAAGCTCTGAATTTAGTCTCTTGCGACTTCAACCGCACCCCCCCCCCCCCCAAACCCCCCCAACACAGGCAGAGCCTTGGCTGTTGTACGTATTTCATATAAAATGAGAGAGGCGGTGGAAATATTTCTGTAGTGATGAACAGCGACAGGGGAAATACAAAGAGAAACAATATTCACGTTATGTGAGACGATAGTTGAACTTCCCCAATTGGACGCCCCGAAGGCTTGAAGTGCCTTGTCTGATTGTGAGTCATTTCTTTACGAGCTGCATGAGACCATTGACAATAGCAATATACAATAATGCTTCTATGTGATAATCTCGTAAAGAATATGAATCAAACATCGCCATGAGAAAACATAAAATTCCTATTTGTAAGCAAACAATTCATATCATTGCAAAATATAATCTTATACCGGTACTGGCGTTAGTTTGATACGAGACGATCCAGACGATAGAGGTCACGAATTGAACGCAGCATCACGCGATTGCAACAAGTAAACCAAACCTAGAGGCTTTACTTGAATAGACAAATCCTCGCAATTAATAAAAGTATACGAGGCACTAATAAACTGGTCGCACTTTTGGGATTCACGCTCCGAGTTCATTCTTCATATAGTTTTTTGTGGAGATTTTGGATTGGAATGAGGGTATCAGAACCGGAGGGTATCAGAACTGGTCATTGAAACTTATGCACCTATCAGTGTTTAGCCCCAGGGTTGGGGAGGGGTGGGGTGGGGCGGGCGGACCCAGGGGGAATCAACATTTTGGAAATGGAAAAGTCAATTTCTCTAACCCCGGGTCTCTAATGTCAAATTCCCCTTCCTTCTAATCTCTCTTGTTCTGGTAAGTGTCAAATTCACCTACTCTAGGGGAGAATGTACTTGTCAAATGCCCGACCCAAGCAGCAAGATTCTATGACAATTCCCCCTTCTTTGCCCGCCTCCCCAACCCTGGGTCTTACATTGATAGGTGCATTATAGCATGCAGAAACCTTGCGTGAGGCGCCTTAAGTATAACGAATCTAGATGTACATAAATCCAATTAAATCTTTCATGTTATCATTTCGATGAGAGACTAGTACTACTATTTGATATGAACCATGGATGATTGTACAGCGAGTTTTCGTTAGTTTGTCGATCATGCAGTCGAGCCAAGTTGATCCGATTCGTCTGATACTGATCTTGTGATGTGTGTAATTTTGAGTACTAGCAGTTTTAAATAATGTTTCATGTCCTACCTGGGATGTTTTGCTTTGATTGGTTTTCAGCCATTATCAAGTCTTCTTGTGTGGTATAAATCACCAACACGCTTTCGCAAAAACCCGCCAAATAAACAAGACTCAAAATATCGCAGTCTTGAAACTGATTCACCTATGGAGTCGTTACGTGAGTTATGTGAGCGTGACCGGAACCATAGGTAGCCCAAGCAATGTAAATACTTTAAAACATGCATATTAATGAGCTACATTTGAAAATTTCACCTGATCGTTAGAAAAGCGTTCAGAAAGTTCTCCAAAATATGTCAGGAAAAAATTTTCTTCCAGAAAGTCTCTAGAGTAGTTGTTTTTTCTCTAGGACTTCATAAATTCATTCCAGAGGCTGTATTTTTCTCGAGAAAATGACGTTTGGATTTTTTGTTCAAATTCACCGTTCTAGTTTCTTTTATAACGTCCTAGAGATAAAACAATACTCTAGAGACCTTTCTAATGAAAATTTTTCCCTGACATTATATTTTGGAGAACTTTCAGAACGTTCTTTTACGATCAGGTGAAATTTTTTATATTTAGCTCATTAATATGCATGTTTAGTACATTGCTTGGGCTACCTATATGACCGGAACAGAACCTTAAGTCCAGCCTCCTCCGCTGGCATGAACTCTGTATATGACTGGGATTCCTGTGGGATTTGCCTGCGCGCAAAGTACTGGCACGGGAAGAAAGGGTGGGGGGAATTTAATTATTTCTCCGAAATCCACAGGGATCCCAAAAAGAGCAGAGTTGCTTAATGAGGAACTGGGGTAACTTATGTTCAGATTGTCATTATGGTGTATGATGAACCTGAGAATGGACTTCATCACTGCGAAAAGTCACGGTCTTTTTATCCACAGCCCTACCTGGCGAGCTCAACGTTGGATCACAGTGTCATAAGTGTTATAAATTAAGGGAGTGTGCAATAATTACAAGGGGTTTTAAGGGTTTGAGTCACCGGCATACGGAGGGGTGCACAGAATCTTTATTCCTCACACAGCTTATTTGTATTGGATATAAAGTTGTATCTTATCTGTTAGCTGCAGGAGCTTTTAGTACACCCTTCCTCCGGACCATAATTCATAGTCGATGATTTATTTCTTTTATTATTAAAAATCCTCTCTGTCACCAGTTTTTATTATTATTGTTATTGTTATTATTATTATCATTACCATTATCATTGTCATCGTCATCATCATTATTATTATAATTATATCCATTTTGAAATCCCTAATAAATCCTGCAATCTGATTGGCTCTCAGCAGTGCGATTTAGTCACGAATCGCACGGAGTTTTAAGTCGCACTGTTTTGAAGAGCCAATGAAATTGCAGAAAAAATGGCATTTGATGAATCAGATCACAGAAAAAGAAGCCAATTTAAGCATGAGTAAAAAATATGAAGGGGATTTTTTGGATGAAGGACAGGTTTTTTGACTAAATTTTACTAAAAATGGATGAAATTGAGAATTTACGGATTTTGCTTGATAATGAAATTCTCCTTAAAGATGTAGAAACTTAATGAGAACGACTGTCCATCGTAGTGATTTCAAAATGGATATAATTAAGTAGTAATTGAAATTCGTTTCGTGCAATTTTGGTCTGAAATCAAACTTGTGATTAACAAATTGCACTCCACTCAGTTCAATTACTATTATTGATTGATTGATGATTATCATCATCATCATTATCATTATCATCATCGAGACTGGAAGGTAGTTACAAAGGATTATTCAGATTGTACCTTGTAACTTTGCAATTGGATATTCGTTTGTTTTAAGGATCATACAGTTAAGTGAGGTTATCGGGTCAATACAATACATAATGGCTCATTTGCATCTCAACCGGTGCATCCATAATATATTTTCATTGCTCTGGGGTATCCTTCTATACGAGTGGTTGTTCCTGGTTCCTTCGCATTTCTATCTCACTAGACCTTATCTCGCAGCTTCTCATAGGCGTAGGCCACGTTCAGTACAGTAGACTCGTCAAACATTCTACCAGTGATCATCATACCAACGGGTAATCCCTCTGAAATTCCCGCGTTGATGGAGAGGGACGGGTGTCCAGTGACGTCAAATGGGCATGTGTTGGTACCCCATCCAAATGCCTTTTCCAGGTATTCTACCAGAAGAAAATGAGGGTTCTAAGCTATCAAAAGGTACCAGAAAGGGTATAAGGAGATTGTAAAAGGAGGGTCTATCAAGCTACTTCTTCCCTCCTCACTTCTATCCCTTCCCGCACTACACTGGCGCTTCATGTGTTAAGTCCCCTTAGGGCAATATCGGCTCCATACACTTTTAGTGAGAACAATCCTCTTGTATCACTCACCATCCAAGGAAGGGTTTGTGGAGGGGAACTTCATGGCCTTCTTAGGAATGGTTGGCATGATAATTACGCCATATTTTTTGAACGCCTCGTCATAGGCTTTTCGTAATTCACGGCTGAGATTCTGCGCTTTGCTGTAAAAGACCCCTTGGTAGTCTTTATGGAGATACCTAAATTATTCATTAATCGTATGACACTGTTAGTCAATTATATAGCACAAACAGATTGGGGGAAGGTGTCGCGGCGTGGGGGTGGGGTGGGGAGGAGGAAGGGGGAGGGAGAGGGAGAGGGGGAGGGGGAAGGGGGAGGGGGAAGGGGGAGGGGGAGGGGGAAGGGGATGGTTGCGACTATTCTTAAACGGCCAGATCTGTGGTCCTTCCTAAGCTCAATGGCATCGATGCCTTTTCTTGAAATAGTTATTTGTAGCCTTCATGGAGATACCTAACACACCAGAAGGGATAATTATTATTTTCTATACTTTAAATATAAATTGGCAGCAACATACTACACTTCGTTTCTGAATATGTAGTATATTTTCTTATGGCGCACGCATTTTGAAACTAGGGTGCAGAGGCGGATTTAGGGGTGGTGACGGGGGTGACTATTCACCCCCCTTTTTTGCCAATAAAATCTACTTTTTTAATCAAATTTGATTTCAGAATTTTAGAAATATATATATTTTAAATGTTTTCATTTTTTTTTAATATTCCGATGTTTTTTTAAGTTGTCTCATAATTTAAGATGTCTCATCACGAATCACATGGAACCCCTTCCACAGCGTACATATAATAGTGAACAGTAACACTCTAAGATTTCAGTCACCCCCCTTTCAAAAATCCTGGATCCGCCTTTGAGTGTGTGTGGGTATCGAGTATGGAGCACACTAGGCAACCAAGACTCGTTAGCTCACTGGAAAATTGTGCAGCATCAAACAGGAATCGGTCTTACTGTGCGGATGTTCGAACCGTAAAAACTTTAATTTATTACTAAAAATTTTTCATTTTCATTTATCAAGAAAGATTCGGACATAGTTTTTAAAGCTTTTTTAATTACTTTCTAACTTAAAGTGTGTTAAAAAAATATGAAGCGTTCAAGGTTTGAGTGTCCGCACAGTAAATAGTATTCAGATCCGACTGTCGCCGTCAAGATTTTTGTTAACTAATTAACAGAAGCCAATAACGATAAATTTATCAGTACCTGGCCATTAAGCTTGTTATTTTTACAGTACGAGGAAGATCATTAGGATGGCTCTTTATTCCTCGTGCCAGGGCTTGGTGTGCATGAGTATCGTAGTATGCCCGGGCACTTGTACCAGCACCTGCAGGAGATTTCAGTTTTTAGTCAAAGCACGTTTGAACTTGGTAATGGTTCAGTGAAATTTTGACATTAATACATCCGATCCCAGGCTGCATATTAGGTTGATGGTGGAAAGTATTCAAAATTAACGGTAAGCGCGCGAGTCAATTTTGTTTATGTAGAATGGATTGATGAAGACAAGAAAGAAAACAGGATTTCATGGCCATGGGTCACGAAGAGAAACATTCGTTACGTACCTTTGTCCAAACTCTACCTTTTTTACTACCCTTAGCAGCTAAGGTAACCCAATGCGTTGAAAGAGCATCTGGGGCGTTTGGGACAAATGTAACTCACCAATAATCTACAACTCCTAGAGGGTATAGACTCTCTATATATTTATCCCACACCATCATCACACATTTGTATTTTCTATGGTGTGGGATAAAATAGGTATAAGATGCTTTCCCGTGGCACACTGTGGAATATCCCACTCGCCTGAAGGTTCTTGAGTAAACGTAACAAATACGAGCGACGCGTGGTATATTTAATTTTATATCAAGACAAGTGGTCGTTTGTCTAGACCACGTACCATAACCATCGAACACACTTCGCTGAAAACCTTCTACGTAAATACCAGTGCAAATATGCTTGCCTGAAAAATAAAACAGCTTTGCTTGAGATCAAACAAATAAATGAATGAATGAATAAAAAACCGATAACGGGCATGCAAATTATCAAAGTAAAACGTAATTTTAACCTGAAATTTCATAAAATTGGTACCCTTCAAAATACAGAATCCAAATAAGTTATCGTGCATGGCATTTGAAAAATCAGTTGTGCAACATTTTCTATAAATAAATTAATAGCAGGCCGGTATTTACCGTCAGGGTGCCATGGAATAGACACCTCTTCAACTATTGCACCAACTTCACCGAGTCTTTCTGCGGATTGTTTGACCAACTGATTCACGTCTTTCTCGAAGCTGGGATCAAAACCTTCCTTGACGAGACCAATGCGAAGACCTTTGATGTCACCCGTTAACTGGAAAATTGAAAACGTACTAAGCATGGAGAACAATATTGGTATTAAAATAGGGAGAAAAGCAAAAGAGGAAAAAACAAGGAAAAAAATATGCGAAAAGAGGAGGGAGGTGATGGAAGAAGGAATGGAGACGAGGAAAGACGAGGAGCAAGCAGGAGCCAGCAGGAACAAGCAGAAACAAGCAGGAACAAACAAGAGCAAGCAGTAGCAAAAAGAAGCAAAAAAGAAGCAAGAAGGAGCACGAAGAGGCAAGGAGAAGCAAGGAGAAGCAAGGAGAAGCAAGGAGAAGCAAGGAGAAGCAAGGAGAAAGGAGGAAGCAGGAGGAAGGAAGAATAAGCAGGACCAAGCAGGAGCAACAAGTAGCAATGAGGACCGAGGAGCAAGGAGAACTCAAAAAGCAAGTAGAAGCAAGGAGAGGCAAGGAGGAGCGATGGGGACTCAAGAAGCAAAGGAGGAGCAAGGAGGAGAAAGGAGAGGAAAGAAGGAGCAAGGAGAAACAAGTAAAAGGCAAGAAGGAACACGGAGGAGCACAAAGGAGGAGGAGGAAGAAGAACGAAGAGGGGGAGGGAAGGAAAAAAAGAGGTAGAAGTAGACGAACGAGCATTAAGAAGATCATCTACCACGTGTCTGTCTTCTTTTCTCAAAACATCTCCTTTCACTGCGAAGATTTTTATCCGCAGTTTAATCTTCAAATTTCTATATATCATACACTACCACGGGAAATAGTAGTACTTACTATACATCTGCCTTAATTTATTAGCTTACCCGCCTTGTGTATTCTGGTACTTTCAAATCAACAGGTTGTCGTGGATCTAGTTCTCCGTCAGGCCCAGCTATTGCCTACGAGAAAAATAGATATCATACTTGGGCGCACGCCAATAAATACAAATTGGGTCAATATTTAGCTAAGCAAAGATCAATGCATTCTTACCTCAAGTAGTAATGCTGTATCATAGACAGTCCTGGCCATGGGTCCTGTATGATCCAATGTAGCCTCCATAGAAGATATTCCAGTATAGGGAACCAAGCCAAAAGTTGGTTTTAAACCAACAACACCACAGGCAGCTGAAGGCATGCGAATAGAACCCCCTTGATCACCTCCTATAGCCATGTCTACCTCTCCTGTAGCTAGCTGAAGGGTATTAATAACATAATAATAGAACCACCTTGATCAACCTCCTATTACAAGAATTGTTTCAGAAGGGTGCGCTTTAAAAGCGAGAGGCTGTTTAGGACAATAAGGGAGCATTCATTCTTTTTAGGAGAGGGAGGGGACCGGAAGAATAGCTGTTAACATATGTGTCCAATTTGCTAGCCAATCCAGCTTAGTTTTGAAATTGAAAAAAATGCCCCCCCCCCCAATACCTAACCATAAAAAATTAAAAATTGTGCCCCCCTTATGATAAAAACTGTGATATTGTTTCTGTTGAACAGAATTTTCCCTGACCACCTAGGTTATTACCCGAAAAAAATCAGTGACCCCCCCTTTTTAACTTGTAAATATTTTATAACCCCCCTTAATTCCTCCAGCCCCCTTCCACTCCTAAAAAATGAATGCTCCCTAAAATGACTTTCGGAGGGATTATTTAACACTTATTTAACGCTTATGTACTGGGACTGAGGGAAACAGTATGTTTTGTGGTCCCGAGGCCGCTGAGGGAAAGCGAAGCTGAGGGAAACATCAGCGGTCGAGGGACCACAAAACATACTGCTTTCCCGAGGTCCCAGTAAGTAAGTGCTGTATTATCATACCAAGTGTCAAAGAGAACAAAAAATAGAGAAAGAATGAATTTTGCAAACGCGCGCGCTAATGTGGTGGATTCTGGTTTCCAGTTTTGATATTTTTTCAGTCACGTGACTTCCGGTTTTGTTATTCCCGGTCCACAACATATTATTGTCCTCCCAGACTTGTCACCAGGGAGACAGTCGAATTTCTTCACGTTCACGTGATACACTCTCGACCAATAGAAATTGAGGAAAATTGAACTTTGACACTCGGTATATAATAAAATTGTTTATTTGCGCCCCGAGGGCAGCGAGGGACGCAAATGACACTACAACGGTGCAAATAAACGATATTCATGACAAAAGTCATTTTATTATCATTATTATCAATAAACATGGCCAAACTATAAGTGGCTAAAATCCACTGGATGATGAACCAAAAACCAATCAGCAGTAGGGCCGATAATGCTATTATCAGCCCGCTCGAGTCATTTGCGGCCCGCGCTGAGCTCATGTTTCCAAGAGGGCGGTTTTCTGTTTGGCCGCGTATATTAGTAATAATTGCAATTGTAGACCTGCCAAACACTTTACTGGTTCTCTCCTCTAGTCCTGGTTTTTGTCTCTCTGCAGTAATCACTTTTTTAATTCCAATCATTTCATGGAGATAAAAAAGCGTGTTCGCTCCAAACCTGTTTTAAAAGTGCTACCCTTGGTAAAACAAATTAAACTAAAGGTAGTTCTAAGGGTGGGGGGGAAAGAGGAAATTAAAATCCAAGTTCATTATATTGAACTCACCAAAACTGCACAACCCGAAGACGAGCCCCCCGACATCCTCGTACGATCTACAGGATTCCTCACAGGTCCTGTTGCAGAAGTGAAACTCCCACTATTGAAGCAAAGGTTCTCACACGTTGCCTTGCCGAGTATGCGTCCTCCTTGGTCAAGTACCCGGGTAACTACAGTTGCATCTATATCCGGGATAAAGCCCTCTAGTATCTGAGATCCATTCATCATGGGGATACCCGCTACGGGAATGTTGTCTTTGATAGCAAGAGTTTTACCGTGAAGTTTTCCATTAGGAGCTCCAGTAATGTCACATCTCCAGTACCTCAATATTTTATGATTCAAGAAACTGGGGTCACTCTCATAACAGTTTGTAAAAATTGTCAGCATGATAATAGAAGAGAAGAGAAGAGAAGAGAAGAGAAGAGAAGAGAAGAGAAGAGAAGAGAAGAGAAGAGAAGAGAAGAGAAGAG